>JAJAGP010000962.1:27620-256743 GCA_025084515.1 Ancistrus triradiatus | reverse complement strand
AAAAAAAAGGGCAGCAGAGATTTTTTGGTTTGAGAACTTAAGTGTTCAGAACAAATATCATCTCAAAAACATTACTAAGGTGGCAAACAAAATAATTGGCACTGTTCAATTGCTGTTGGATTGGTGGGTAGCAGTGTTTCCTCACAGCAAAAAAGACCTGGGTTCAACCCCCAAGTAGGGTGGTCTGGATCCTGTCTGTGTGGGTTTCCTCCCAAATATATGCTTTGTTAGGTTAATTGGAGTCTCTAAAGTGCCCTGAGTGTGTGCCATACAATGGATTTGCACCCTGTCTAGGGTTGTTCCTGGCTTGCGCCCTGTGCTGCCAGTTGGTCACTGACTCTTCCGCAACTCTGTCTAGGATCAAGTGGATAAGAAAGTGGGTGTGTGTTCAGTCTTCCTTAAATTACATATTTATTTTTCGTACTACTCAAAAAATGAGAGTGATACTGACTGCCAGACCATCCACTTCAGATTCTTCAGAGTTTGAGATTCTTCCTTCTGGACACAGATTTAGGCTCCCAGTGGTAAAAAGTAACAGATGGAAGAACTCTTTTATACCCAGGACCTTAGGGCTATTACCTTTGTGAAATGTATTTATTGTATGTAGCATATGAACATTACTGTGTGTTTTTGTTCTTGTTTCTGAAGGTGTTTTTGTTGTGTTATAAATTTAGTATATCTGGCTGCAAAGCAAATGTCTTCTTCGGGACAATAAAGGGATTGATCTTGAACTTGTGGATTCGAAATCAGGATCACAGTAGATAACTGTAAGCACAGAATGCATGGCAGGAACCAACTGTTAGACAACGCAACAAGTGGAAAGAACAGGAATACCTGGAGGAAACTTAGACAGGCACAGGGAAAAGAGTGACTGCGCCAGGACTTACACCAACTATGAATTTTAGCAGTCATCTACTTACCGAGTGTGCAATCGGTATTTATACTTATGCAAATAGACTCACAGACGTACTTCTGTTCAACAGCTCGTTAACATAAATATCTAGTCAGCCGATCAAATGGCAGCAACTCAATGCATTTGGGCATGTAGACATGGTCAAGACGACCTGCTGCTGCTGAACTGAGTGTGAGAATGAGGAAGAAAGGTGGTTTAAGTGACTTGATTTAACGTGGCGTGGTTGTTGGTGCTAGATGGGCTGGTCTTCTTGAGTGTTCCAGAAACCTCTGATCTACTGGGATTTTCACAGACAACCATCTCTAGGATTTACAGAGACATTAAAAAAAAGCAAAAACTAGCTCACATACACATTAGATGGCCTTTTTTGGAAAATTGAAAAGTCTTTTTTGATTTTGTTTAGAAAGAAGAGACGGTGTTGTTCTACTCATTGGTTGATACTGTTGAAACAGTTGGTGAATAGTTGAAACTGTTTGCATTTAATGGGAGACCAAATCTTCAAATCTGGACTTTGCAGGCCAAAACATGAGTTTAATGAACTTGTTCTCAAGCCACTTCTTGGTGGTCTTTGCAGTGTGTGAGCAGGAGCAAAATATGATGTAATAGTTCCTCTTTAGAAAACCACTTTTCAATTGTGGGAAGCTTTTCAACAATAGTTTCCCACACGAGTACCAGCAGCTGAAAAGGCTCCCCACACCATGACAAATCTACCACCATGCTTGTAGTAGAGATGCATTCACTGTTGTATTCTCACCAGATTTTTGAAATCGCCCCCCTGGACCATCGACATGCAGCTCAAATCGTGATTCATTGGTCCACACGACTGGATCTGAATCTAACTTTTTTTAAGGCTTCTTTTCCTGTCAACTTTGCTTGAAGAGATGTTGGGGCTTTCAGATCCTTTCTTTCTTGCAACATCACCCTTTGTTTCAGTACGGTGACTATTCCCTTATTAGCTGATAGTGAAATAAAGATTTGCTTATGATGTGAAATATGGGTAATATGGTATGAACAGTACAAGTTAGGATTAGACATTCTATCTTCTGGTGGTTCAGTGGTTAAGGTACTGGACTACTGCCTACAGGATCTTGGGTTCAAGACCCAGCAGTGATACAATTCCACTATTGGGTTCTTGAGCAAGGCCCTCAACTACTTTGTAAGACTATAAGCTGTAAGTCATCCTGGAAAAGGTTGTCTGCTAAACGTTCTAAAGAAGGGGTGTCCAAACTTTTTTCAAGATGAAAACATTTGAAAATACCTAAGCAGCAAACTTTTTAAGGCTTATTTTCCTGTCTTTGAAAACTGTACATTTAAACAGGTGGTCATCTCTGGTTGATGTTGGGCCTTTCAAATCCTTTCTTTCTTACAACATCCTATGGATTTTCCTATGGCCTGAAGTATGCACTCACATCATGTAAATCACAAATGGATATGAGTTAATATGTATAATGAGGTACGGAAAGTTAGAATCATAGCCAGACATTCACACCTTCTCTTCAGAATTATGACAATTTTTTGTGCAATAACTGCAGGATATCAAATTTAAAATAAAAAAATATATATATTAAATTAATAATAATAATACGTATTAATATTAAATATTACTACTTACTTAATATTAATATTACATTACTAATATTAAGATTAAAAATACCCAAAGTTCATGGAGATTTAGGCTGAACATTTTCTTTAGAACATTTATGCATAATACTACATGTCAAGTATGTTCCATCAGTATTTCTCATGTACATGTAGATTGTATTTTATCACTCAGCTGCTGTGCATTACCAAACCTATGGAGCTCAATAACAAAGCACCTTTTCCATTTCTTAAGTCACATAACCAACTCAATACAAAAAATATTGTCCAGATAGTGTTGTGTTAAAGTTCAATCCAGATGCTACAACGTACCAGACAGACCACTAGAAACTAATGTGAGAGGTGGTGTTACTCCCACAACTGCATCAGATGCGTTAGGTCTGGTTTGACACTTGTATAGTTGTGCCATGCAAGATGAATCATCTGAATCATGTCATCCTGACTTCTTCAAATTGATATAGCTTTAAACTCCACATTCTGCCCTTGGAATTCTTACGATACACTCACTGAAAAGCCTTTGCAATCATTTTAGCCACCGACGGAACAAAAATAAATTTGATTTATTAATGACTCATGGCAAGCACAGAGGAAGGCACGTCTGCCCAGGTTTGCCTACACAATTACAAACATTTCCTTTAAAGGGCTATTGCATATAAAGCCACATCCGGTTCTCTTTATGTCACAAAGCCAGAGCGGTTCATTCATCTTTACACCTCGTTGTCTCTGTTTCACACCCTCCGTCTCCTCCTCCTCATCCTCCTCCTTCGTGTGTTATGTGGGACTTCTCTTCTGATTAGCTGAGTGTATCAATCAAAGACCGCAGCCAGCTATTTTTACACTTCCAAGGGCGGGATTCCCCTCACTAAAACACAAAAAACCACTTGCACATATACACACACTGCTTGGCAGAAACTGGATATAAAATAACAGCCTTTTAATTACCAGTTCAGAGTCCGTGACCACCCCTTTAAAATGACACTGATTTTATTTAGCTTAAAAGAAAGCCATTTACTGGTGTGTGTATTTGTGTGAATAGGTGTAAGAAACACAAGGTTATTTAAAAGGAAGACAAGTGGGCAGTCACGACAGAATACATTCTGCCCTTTAACAATCATACTCCATAATAGCAGCATAATAAAAACAGGTATGTGCCACATAACATCTGCTCAGAAAAACTCATTTGTCCTATAAGGATAAGCTCCTTGGACAAAAATTAGTAGTGGTAGTAAGGTGGTAGTAACTTCAGGCATTGGGAGCTATAAATACCTGTGGGGTGTGCAATGGGATTCATAGACTGAGAAGAGGTGGTACAGTGCAGTGTCAGCAGCAGATGTTAATTACTGGCAAAAAGGAGTGATTGCATTTGGGCGTGCCAACGATTGTAGTGTAAAGGAAGTAGCTGAATTTGCAGGAGAATTGATGCCAAGGAACTTAAAATTCCTATGAAATTCCTATCGAATCGCAGCTGTCATTCGTTAGTGTTGAGGTATTACATGTTATTAGGTACATTTCAGTTACAGGTTATTAACTTTTTGTCTGGTGAGCTTAAAAATAATAATAATAATAATAATAATAATAATAATAATAATAATAATAATAATAATGTGAGACTGTGGGTTTAAGGTCTGTGACTGTGGTCTGGGTTTGGGACTGGGACTGTGGTAGCCTAGCGGGTAAGGTACTGGACTCTGGACCAGAAGGTCGAGGGTTCAAATTCCACCTCTGCCACTGTTGGGTCCTTGAGCAAGACCCTTCACAATTGCTTGGATTGTAAGACTGTACCAATTGTAAGTTGCTCTGGAGAAGGGTGTCTACTAAATGCTGTAAATGTAATAATAATATAATATATATGCAGTGTTCTGTACATTTTCTTTTACTTTTAATTCAGTGCAGACAGCATGAAGTGTTGCTCTAAAATCTCAGTGTACTTTTCAGTGTAAATGACCTTTACCAAAGGCACTGACCCAACCCCATACCATGAAAGACCCTTTCTTTTGGACTTGTTGCTAATAACAGTCTGGATGGTTCTTTTCATCTTTGGTCCAGAGCATGCGGCATTAATCTCTTCCAAAACAGATCTGGAAAACTGACTGGTCCTGACCACAATCTTGTTTCCTCCACTGTATGATGGGTCCATCCTAGATTCTTCTGAGCCCAGAGAATCGACGCCGCTTTTGGACAAGGTTACCCAATAAGACTGCTTTTCCCAGTAACTTTTATATGGCATTTGTGAATGTATCCTTATTGTAGTGTTTTATAAAGGTTTTGATCTAGTAATCCCTTCCCTCATGTGGTTTCAAATCACTATTGATGAATGACTGTTCTTGATGAATTGCCGTCTGAGGATTGGGATCACGCCTCTTCAGTTTTTTACGACTTGCCCTTGCTTTTTATGGCCTGAAATACTCTAGATTCCTATATTGTTTAATGATATTATTTCTCTGTCGAGGGAGAAATATGTTAATCCCCTCCAATCTTCTTCCTTGAGGAACACTGTTCTTAAGCTTTTCAATAACTTTCTCACACATTTGTTGATAAACTGGAGATCCTCTGCTCATCATCTTGTCTCCTCAAGACTCAAGACATCACCTGTTTGAAATCACATCTATATATATTTTTTTACCTCATGACTAGCTCGACATTGCCCATCCCAACTTGTTTTGCAATGTGTTGCAGGCGTAAAATGCAGCAATGGGTGTTTATTAACAAATAAAATGAAGTTGATCAGAGAAATTATGAAATATCTTGGGTTTATACTGTCTGCGATGAAATAAAAGCCAAAGGAAATGTAAGAAACACTGCAGTTTTTTTTTTATTTGAACTTTCCATACTGTTCCAACTTTTTCCGATTTGGGGTTGTATATTGTACGTTTGGTGTTAGCCTCAGTGTGTCTCGGTTCTCTGCATTATTTTCTTTGTGCCTTTGTGTCTTAGCTTGGCTCACTAGCCTTTCTGTTATCACCATGTTTGCACCATGGCTCTTTGTAATAAACCTTCAGCACTTGCAGCTCTGTCTGTCTCTGTCTCCCTGTTGTATACTGAATGTGACAGTCAGCAATCATTTCAAAACTCTGGAGTGACAAACGTTACTTCAGTTGAAAAGAGAAATGCTCTGAAGTGCAGAATAAACCTAAAATTGCTGAAAGCTATTAAAGGTCTAATCCATAGGTTCTAATGTTAAACAGATCACAACTTCAAAAGAGAGGTTACTTGTGGACACAAGTTACTGCACTACATGTTTATGTTGAAAACTTCACTTAGTATTTAGCAAGGTAACGTAACTTTAGCTGTAGAGGTCATCAATACAGTAAGTGTTTAGCTTTCGCAATTCATTACTCACTAAATTACATGAGATTTTTCAACATCAACGCTTTATTATAAAATAAGCTTTGTGTTAATGATTTTGCCTAACTGTAGGGTAATGTTTAAAGTGTTTTAAACATGAACTTAATTGTCACTACTTATCATCAGGCTCTGCTATGATACAGTATAGACGCTCTACCAAACATTCGTTAAACTCCTCAGTCCATGTTACATTTAACTTTTGATGGATTTGTCGGAATATATCCCCATCATAAACCAGGGAGCACCTGTACAATAAAAGTCCATTCATGCATGTAATTCCAATTCTGGGGCATAATAATTCAAATAATTCTATAGGCCTGCAACAGATTAATTCAATTTACATTATTCCTTTTGGGAAAAATTTGCTCAGTACTTGTCGTTTTAGGTTCCAACAAGCCTCCTGGAACAAATGAAACACTGGAATGTTGTTTTTGAGAACAAAGGGCGGTATTAGTACAGCGTTCCTAATCAACAATAAAGTATTTCAACCAGTGTTTCAACAAGATGTTTTTTGAGGTTCTGCTCCATGTTTACATGATTATGTCATGCAAGTCCTGCAGATATTTCAGGTGCACTTTCATGCGAACTTCAAATTCTACCACATCTCAAGTAATCTGTTGGATTCAGAACTAGTGAAGAAGAAGGCCACAGAAAGAACACTGACACTCATTGTCATGTTCATGAAACCAGTTTGAAATGACTTGGTTTGTAGTCATGGGTAAATTGTGGTCATGAATGACTGTACATGGCGGTGATTGATTGATTGACATGAATGGTAGCCTAGTGGTTAAGGTACTGGACTCTGAACCAGAATGTCCCTGGTTCAAATCCCACCTCTGCCAGGCTGCCAATGTTGGGTCCTTGAGCAAGGCCCTTAACCCACAATTGCTTGGATTGTAAGACTGTATCAATTGTAAGTCGCTCTGGATAAGGGCGTCTGCTAAATGCTGTAAATGTACAAATGCTGTAAATGAATGGGTCCAATGTACGCCACGAAGACCTTCTCCACATCAACACAGTGTATCCACTAGCCTGGACTGTTGACACAAGGCAGGTTGGGTTCATGGATTCATGCTGCTGGCAAAAAACAATCCAATCCTACCATCTTGTATGGCACAGCAGAACTTGAGATTCATCAGCTGGATTTCAACTTCTGGAGCTGTAAAGTGTTTCCATCCACAGAACTGCAGCTTTAATGTGCCATCCTGAAAATCCCAGGAAATCAGCATTTCTAGAAATCACACTGACGGTTCATGTGAACATTACTGGCCTGTTTTTGCTTGATATTATGTATTGGCTGATTAGATAATTACTCAAATGTGTAGTTGTATTGTCGAGGTGTTGCTAATAAAGTGCAATGGTGAGTGTATATACAGTATACACAAAATACTGTATACATTTACTGAGGTGTCACCTGCTACTCCTCTGTAAATTAGTAAGCCACTAGTGATGGTTTGTCTCATAATGAAGAACTCACAACCTGCCTAGTGACTAACAGCTCACTCATTGGCTTTTACGAAAAAAAAAAAAAAAAAATACAATCTCAAATACAACTTTCTTCCCCCTCAATTACACACATAACGTCACAAGCAACATGCATGGCCACCTCTACGCACTAGAATTCACAAAGCCATGATGTAAGGTCTAATTATATCTTGATTAGCGCTGGCACTATTTTGACTACACGCTCTGCTTTTCCCACTCCTCTTTGGACACATTCAGTCAAAACACTCTATGTCCCACTCATTATTTGTGAATCTTTTTTTTGCGTGTGGTTTGTCCCAGAAATTGTGTATTTGTGGGTGTTCAGGAGGAACTGAAATAATGAGGGTTTTTTTTTAATAGACAATCTAATGGGGTTTTATTTCTATCTCTTTTTTCGTTCATAGTATAATGGCACGGCCTTTTTTATTATTGACAGAAAAGAAAAGAAAAAATCACAAGACTGAAAGCAGCTGTTGCCAAGTTGAGATGGAAAAATAAAATAAAAATAACATTTTGATGACGCCTCAGAGCAGCAGGGACACTTCCAGGAACCCTTTTCTAAAAATGGCAGGATAATGAGCAGAAGGGTGAAGTAGATTTTAAAAGGGAGGGGCGGAAAGACCAAATCCATGAGCGAAAACACCTTTTCTGCCTGCGCAAGTCCTTGAAATACTAATAACCTTGTAGTAGTGTGAGTGTGATGCTCTGCGTGTGTCTATGTGTCTGTGAGCTGGCTTATAGCGTTCTATAATGAGATCATGAGGAAGAAGGACAGCATTTGAATAGGTTATGAAATATGGCTTTTCTCTAATTATCCATTGTATCACAGTGTTCTTGCACCTTCTTTTAGCCTCCCACCTCTTAACGGTCACAGACACAGACATACACACAAATACACACATGCACACAGTGCCCTATGACTGAATGGCAGCACCAATGACACATATATTAACACTTCACTGAATGATAATAAGGTTACACATTTTAGCACACACACACACGGTGTTGTTCATGACACTCCCCCAGTTCCAAGAGTCCAAATGTCACCCACTGAAAGTTGAGACCTTATTAAAGGGATGATTCTTTGTTTTATATTTTGATCTGTCTTGTCATTTTGATCTTATAAGTTAAATTCAGTAAATTAAATCCTCTCTTTAACCCTCAAGTGTAAATTAACCTTTCAAGCTTTTTTTCTCTTGTTTGTCAAGGTTTTCCTTTACACTGTCAAAGTCCTGACCTTAATCCAACAGAAATGTTGTGGGAGGACCTGAAGCAAGCAGGTCATGTGAGGAAACCCATCAACATCCCAGAATTGAAGTTCTGTACAGAGAAAAGGGCTCAAATGTCTCCAAGGTGATGTGTTGGACTGATCCATAGTTACAGAAACATTTAGTTACAGTTATTACTGACAATTTCACATACCACTCACAGATATGTGATATTGGATAGTTTTCCTCAGTATACAGTATAAGTGATGAACTAGTCTCCTCTGGCTTTCTCTTTGGCTGCTTTTGACCCACATTATGCTGTGTAGCATCTTATCCATTTGGCCCCTGTCAAGTTTTTGTTACTGGTAATTCTCCTCTGACCTCTGGCATCAATAAGGCATTTTCACCCAGAGAAATGCCACTCTCTGGAGATTTTCTCTTTTTTGGACCATTCTCTGTAAACCCTAGAGGTGGATAGATCTCAGTAGATCAGCAATTTCTGAAATACTCAGACCAGCCCATCTAGAACAAACAACCATGCCATATTCAGAGTCACTTTAATCACGTTTATTCCCCATTTCAATGCTCGGTTTGAACTTCAGCAAGTCGTCTCGACCATGTCTACATGCCTAAATGCATTGAGCTGCTGCCATGTGATTAACTGATTGGATATTTGCAGTTGAACAGGTGTACTTAATAAAGTGTCTGTTGAGTGTAAGTTAAGTGTAAGTGTAACACACAGTTTGTCAAACACACTTGCACAAGTTGGCTGTGTGTAGGATACTGGAAATAATGATTAAAGTCATGTACGTCACATCTTTACCCTCTGTAGTATAGTTCTTCAGTACCACTGGTCTCCAGAGGGTCGCGACATGTGACTTATTTGGAGGGATATGGTGGTCAAACAGCCAATAGAGTTAGAAGCAGAATGAATAAAGCCAGGATCGTGTGGGAGCAGATGGATGTGGGAAGAATTCTTGTCCCACACAGACCTAAAGTTGTCTTTTATTCACAACATACGCAATTATATACACACACTGCCCTAGTTCTTTTATGTATGTGGCTAGTAAAAGACTCTTGAGAACTAAGTTTTGTTGTCCAGCCTCAAATGTACAGTCTTCTCTCATGGCATCATCTGCTCATTATTCATCAGTGTTTATTAAAAGGACTATATACGTGCAATGAAACTGAAGTCTCATGTGTATATTTGTGTTTGCCAGTGAAACAAGAATGTTGATAGTAGTGTGGAACCATGAAGTCCTAAAAGTAGATAAAGAAATTCCAGTTAAACAAATGAGACAATATATTATACCTTGGCATTTATCTTTTGAGGAAAATGATTCCATATTACATATCAGTGAGTTGGAAAAATGTGTGAAGCTCTGAGATTAGCAGTTAATTTGAAGATGTAATTAGAGTTTTCAATCAATGAGATATCAGTCAGGTGTGAGTTGTTACACTGATGCATTTCTGTTGTATATCAAAGTGTGATCTTCACAAAATGTTTGTGGAAGTGTATCATGGCATGAACAAAGGCGATTTGAGGACCTCAGCAAAAGAATGATCAATGCTCATCAGGCTGGAAAAAGTCACAAAACCATCTGCAAATATTTGGATTCTACCACTCCACAGTCAGGCAGTGGTGACAGTATAATCGTTTGAGTCTGTTTTGGTGCATCTGGGTCCAGGATGGGTTGCCATCATTGATGGAAAAATAAATTCGTAATTAATTCAGAAAATGTGAGGACATCTGTGAAAAGAACCTCAAGAAAATGTAGGTCATACAGCAAGAAAACAACCCAAAACCATGGTAATTCTACCAAAGAACGGTTTAAGAAACATAAGGTTAATGTTTTGGATTGGCTATATCAAAGTCCTGACATTAATCCAACAAAAATGTTGTGGAAGAACCTGAAGCGAGCAGGTCATATGAGGAAACCCAGCAACATCCCAGAGTTGAAGCTGTTCTGTACAGAGGAATGGGCTAAAATTTTCTCAAAGATGATGACTAATTAATAGTTACAGAAACATTTAGCTGCAGTTATTACTGGAGTGAAAATTTCAAATACCACTCAGAGTAATATTGGATAATTTTCCTCAGTATACAGTATAAATTATTGTTATTGTTTCATTTGTTTAATTTAGTTCTCTCTGTTTACTTAGTGAAATGTACTTGTAGCGTATTAAAGCTCCATGAATTACGACAAGGATTTTCGTCGTTGTCTTGCTGCATGACCCACCTTCTCTTGAGATTCAGTTCATGGACAGATTTCCTGACATTTTTCTTTAGAATTCTCTAATTCAGAATTCATTGTTCCATCAATGATGGCAAGCCGTCCTGGCCCAGATGCAGCAAAATGGGTCCAAACCATGATACTACCACCACCATGTTTCACAGATGGGATAAGGTTCTTATGCTGGAATGCAGTGTTTTCCTTTCTCCAAACATAACACTTTTCTTTTAAACCAAAAGTTTGTTTTGGTCCATCCATCCACAAAACATTCTTCCAATAGCCTTCTGGCTTGTCCACGTGATCTTTAGCAAACTGCAGACGAGCAGCAAGTTTCTTTTTGGAGAGCAGTGGGCTTTCTCCTTGCAGCCCTTGCCATGCACACCATTGTTGTTCAGTGTTCTTCTGATGTTGGACTCATGAACATTAACATCAGCCAATGTGAGTGAGGGCCTTCAGTTGCTTAGAAGTTACGCTGGGGTCCTTTGTGACTTGCC
The DNA here is from genome assembly GCA_025084515.1 of Ancistrus triradiatus. NCBI lineage: Eukaryota > Metazoa > Chordata > Actinopteri > Siluriformes > Loricariidae > Ancistrus > Ancistrus triradiatus. The sequence continues at coordinate 245,465 of JAJAGP010000962.1, read as the reverse complement.
AACTATTACATGCCTTGCTCTTGGAGTGATCTTTGTTGGACGACCACTCCTGGGGAGGGTAACAATGGTCTTGAATTTCCTCCATTTGTACACAATCTGTCTGGCTGTGGATTGTCGGAGTCCAAACTCTTTAGAGATGGTTTTGTAACCTTTTCCAGCCTGATAAGCATCAACAACTCTTTTTCTGAAGTCCTCAGAAATCTCCTTTGTTCATGCCATGATACATTTCCACGAATGTGTTGTGAAGAGCAGACTTTGATAGATCCCTGGTCTTTAAATAAAACAGGGTGCCCACTCACACCTGATTGTCATCCCATTGATTGAAAACACCTGACTCTAAATTTCACCTTCAAATGAATGGTGATGGCTAATGGTTAATCCTAGAGGTTCACATACTTTTGCCACTCACTAATATGACTGATAACAGTCCACCAACCGAATATATCCATTTTCACTGATGAAGGATTAGAGGATGATTAACACAAACTCTGCAGCAACAGATGAGCTACTGTCTCTGACTTTACATCTACAAGGTTGAGCATTATGGCAGATCTGTCAAATTGAATACACAGGGAGCAAATACAGTGGTTTCCAGCAGCACTGCTGTGTTTGGTCCAATCGTACCAGCAAAACACACAATAAAACAACTCAACCACATCAGTGTCACAGCAGCGCTGAGAATGATCAGCATATATGAGTATGAAGGCATCACTTTGCAGAAATGTGGAGGTTGGAAGGGAGATCTCTCATTCATTCTGGTGTTCTTCAGCTGTACAACAGCCAGCTGATGTCTTGCTGGACATAAGGCGGTAGGCGGTTGATGCATTTCTTATTTTTTCTGAATCCTTCTGTGAGAAATTCAGCAAACACGAGCCGTGGGACTACAGTTGAAGAAATTGTTTGAAGATCAATGCAAAAAATGAATATACAATTTGCACTTCCATGTAGAGACTGAAGAACGGAAGGGATTAACATTGAAGCATCCACTTGATTTACATGAAACACATTTCTGTTCTTCTTAGGCTCAGTGTTCCGTTTGGGAAATATTTGGACACTCAATAAAAAGATTGCATTAGCAAAAAAAAGACATTTTAAAAAGTGGCAGTTTTCTAAAGACAGTTTTATAAAATCTCTCACTATGAGACTATTGAAAAGTAATCTTAAGACTTCTATATTTGGCCCTAATTTTATGTACAATATAAAAGCTAGTAGGATTTATCAAAAATATTGGATGGTTTAAATGGAAATATCATATTACAACTTTATTAACATTTCTTATTCATACTATTTTTGCAGCGCAAAACGCCTAATCCTACAACATGCTGTATATATTGTTAAAACATTAAATAAGATTGTCCAAACTTGTAATCTCCCAAGGAGCTTTGGACACTTGGGAGCCTCCAGTGAAGCACAAACAGTGCCAGTAAACCAGAACGTACAGACCTTGACACACAAACATTTGAATATTGGGATGCACCTCGTGTGCTCTTTGTTTGTGTGTTTCTGTCTTGCCAAAATCGTCTAAGTCTCCTGTGCCTTACTTCCAGATGAGGGATGAGTCTGTGTTTATCTTAAACAGGGGTGCCCCCACATACTGGTCTGAGTGTACACATTGTGACTGTAAATGTTTGACATTTTGTTGACAGTTTATTTTATGCATGGTGGGGCAGAGGTGTAATATGCTACACTATCACCCCAGGTTCGAGTGCTTCTGGTCAGTTCAGGTGTCACATGCCGACACAACTGGCTGTGTCTGAGGGAGGAGATTCCTATCAGCGTCAGCTGCCTCCGTGAAAATCCTCTTATACGTGCTGTATGCCTAAAATCAGTGTGGAGTGGTGCTTGAAAGTTTGTGAACCCTTTAGAATTTTCTATATTTCTGCATATATATGATCTAAAACATCATCAGATTTTCACACAAGTCCTAAAAGTAGATAAAGAGAACCCAGTTAAATAAATGAGACAAAATATTATACTTGGTCATTTATTTATTGAGAAAAATGATCCAATATTACATATTAGTGAGTGGCAAAAGTATGTGAACCTCTAGGATTAGCAGTTAATTTGAAGGTGTTTATTATAACACTTATTAGGGCTGTGTATCAGTGTGAACAAAGTGAAACCAAAAATAAAAATAAAATAAATAAAAATAAAACCCACATAGTAAGTACAAGCATAAAGCTGTGCTGTGCGAGTCTGTCTTATACGTGCAGCACGAGAAGCCAAAAAAAAGTGCGCTGCATAATTAATGCATTTAGTATAAGGCGTACCTGTGAGTGCATATCGTGATGATGAAAGCATACCGGGCCGTGTTTCATTAGAGTAGTGGGAGTATAATCAAGCGGGGAAGTGGTTGGGGGGGACACTCACTCCCAGCACGGTTCAAGGCCACCGGGCTCAGTGTGAGTACGATCCAAATGCAATTGCTATTGGATCGTAAAATTTGAGACTGTGACAAATATTGTGTAGGTCTCCAAGGTCAAGGCATGGGCTCCAAAACACCTCGGAAGGTGTCCTGTGGTATCCGACACCAAGACGTTAGCAGCAGAGCCTTCAAGTCCTGTAAGTTGTGAGGTGGGGCCTTCATGGACTTGACTTGTTTGTCCAGCACATCCCACAGATGCTTGATCAGATTGCGATGTGGGGAATTTGGAGGCTAAGTCAACACCTTGAACCCTTTGTCATGTTCCTCAAATCATTCTTTGCAACAATTTTTGCACTGTGGCATGGTATCAGAGAGAGAGAGAGAAAGAGAGAGAGAGAGAGAGCTATATCACACTTTTTTCTCATTCAGATGGGACGTAGGTGGTTGCAGGTTAATTAAATCCAGGGTGTACAGTACAGATGGATTCTCCATAATATAAATTATGTATGGGATTTCTTTCTTTCTCTCTCTCTCTCTCTTTCTCTCTCTCTCTCTCTCTCTCTCTCTCTGTCATTCTCATAGCCGAGGCCGGAAGCTGTATCTATATTGGCTTTCCCACTCTGGTTGGAGAATTGCTGGAACCTTCTCTAGCACCTCCACCTCTCTCTGTGTAGGACAGTGTGTACTGGGAATCTCCTGTGTAGGCTGAGCATACACCAGCTGGATCAACGTGTTTGTGTTTATTAGAAGAGTCTCTCACGATGACGACTCTTAGAATGAGGCGTCTTTAATCATCACCACAGGAGTCCTCTACTGAGATAAATGAAATTAATGAAAGTAATAAATGACTCATGGAAGAAGGAGTTCCTGCACCAGTATGTCTGATGTGAGGCCTGATCTGAATTCATCACTGCCTTTTTGCCCTCACATCTGTTTTATGATTTAGTCGGGGAACATAACAAGTTGGACCGCATAGCCTTTAAAATTATGCATTTGATTCTAAGTTATGTAAAATATTTCAGATTTGAAAGCATAAAATATGAATAAAGCTATAATTGTGCACTGACGCAGACAGAATGATTATGGGCAGTGTGAAAGGCTTATACCACACAAACCGAGGAAGGTGAAAATGGTGTTGCACGTTCCTTGCTGCTCATTTGCATTTTACATTTCTAATGCTACCATAAAATCAGCTGAAAATGGCCTATCTATTGTCTATACACAGACACTTAGCAGTACTCAACAGTTCCTAATAATCTGGCTGACGAGTTTATGTTCACTAAATACGAGTGGTGTTCCTTAAAGGCTATAAAGACTTTCAAAAAATATGTAGTGCACAGCATACAGAGTACAGAGTAGAATTTGTGGGTGTGGCTATAGAAATAGTGACTACTGTCATTGTTGTTTGGAAATGGTTTCATGCAGTACCACTACTTTCTTAGATTCTTAGGTTTAAGATCAAGTTATTGAGGGCTTTAAAGAAAAGACATGTCACAAAGCAGCTTTATGGAAAGACAAGTCAAAACAAGCTCGTTATTTTCATTTTTATGAATCTATTTTCTTAATCTATTTGAGATATCTTTATATATTTCTTTTTCTTTTCTTTTTTCCTTTTTAATTTAATTTATTTTTCAATCCAAATGGCGGAACCCTTGGTGACCACAATAGGATATTGTGGTGGAGTGTACAAGAAGAACTGTTCAAAAAAAAAAAGATGAAGCTGCAGTTTGGTTGACTACAATGCAGTGAGAGCATTTCAAAAAACCTATGATAAGTGTTGTTTGGGTTAAATATCATGAATTACTGCATTACTAGTTATCTGAAATTTAGTAGCTTTTATAAATATTGCAAACTATTTTATATACTTTGTTCCTCATGTCTGGAAATGTTTTCATTCTGCTTTTGCTGTAGTTATCTAAGATATCTATGACATTTACATTACATTTACAGTATTTAGCAGACACCCTTATCCAGAGCGACTTACAATTGGTACAGTCTTACAATCCAAGCAATTGTGGGTTAAGGGTCTTGCTCAAGGACCCAACAGTAGCAGCTTTGGCTGAGGTGGGATTTGAAGTACCTTAACCACTAGGCTACCACAGTCCCTATGACTTCTGCAGATGATTCCTGTAGTTGTAGTACAAACCATTACATACCATCATCGTCATAGATGTGTGGTTCTTGCCCTTAATAAAATACAACCCAAATCAGAAAAGGTTGGAACAGTTAGAAAAATGCAAATTCTAAAAAAAATACATTTACGTTGACTATTATTCAATTGCAGACAGTGTGAACCAGAGATATTTTAGTTGCTTTCTGGTCAACTTCATTTCATGTATTAAGAAACATCCATTCCAAACAGTTTTTTTTGGAGTTTTTGAGAATCAAATATGGGCAGAGGATCTCCAGTTTGTCAACGAATGCGTGAGAATTTTGCGTGAGGTTTAAGCATAGTATTTTAAAAACGAAAATACCCCCTGGCCTGGTAAATGGTATGATCAACTTTATTGATCCTTTACACGTATGGGAATGATATTCCAAAATCACTCAGTGGTGGCTCAGCAGCCTAAAGCTCTGATCCAAGAATTGCCCCGACACAAGCATTACAAGAACATACCAAACTTCGTAAAGAGAGCATAGGGTCCGACCCTGGAGCTGGCAGGCATCACATTTACCTGTAACCTCTGAGGCCACATGGTGTTTTACCATATAATTTCTTTCTTCTTCATCTCTATATACCTCACTCACCTCTTTTGGTTAGCCTTATGCAGTCTTGGTTGGCATGTCTGGGAGTTACCTGTGTGTCGGTGGTTCTCTCTGCAGTGTGTGGGTGTGCAAGCACAGTCTTTCATAATCCTGCATCCACAGTACCTGCAGCATTAACATTCCTCCCTCTCTCTCTCTCTCTCTCTCTCTCTCTCTCTCTCTCTGTCTGTCTTTCTTTTACTTTCCTGTGTGAGTGTGTGTTTGGCAGATCTACCTTATATGGGCCTTCCGGTCCAGCCGGCATGCTGAGGAATCCCTCGGTAACCACGGCAACAACAGATGGCATCACCTCGGCTATGTGCGTCACACCGGTCTCGCAAGGAAAAACTGAACTTTAATAAAGTGTCAGAATAAAAACGACAACATACAGGCACGGCTCAAGGTCTTTCACAGGAAAGTACATAATGACTAGAATTTTCACATCATTGCTTCAAACTCGCACTGCAAGGGTGGAACTTTCTTCCAGTTCAGTTGCTTAAAGCCCCCTCCGGGCCTTTTGTAGTTGCTCTGTTAAATATTTCGTGTCATTTGCAGATATTCTGCCTTTTGTTAATGTGATGGGTCATGAAATGCTTTCTAGGTTTATTTTTAATCATCAGTGCTCACGACGTTAGTATGGTCTATATGGGTATGCTTAGAAGCCGTTTAATGCTTAACACTGTTGCCTCACAGTTCCAGAGATCACTTATTTGATTCCCAGTATGGATTTTGCATGTTCTCCCCATTTCTGAGTGGGTACTCCGGTCTCCTTCCATGTTACAAAAATATGCATTAGGTCAACTGATCTCTCTGAAGTGTCCCAGTGTGAGTGTGCACCCTGTGCTGCCAGTTAGGTCCCAGACCCCTGTGACCCTGAATTGGACAAAGTGAAAGTGGTGTGAATGAGAATGAAGGACGAAAAATAGGATAATAGGACAGATTTGAGACGTGCCACTCACTGCTGTTACGTTTTCAGTGGTATTGAACATTGCAAAATTAAAATATGTATCAAATAAAAAATATATTGTTCAGCAGGGTGGCACGGTGACACAATGGTTAGCGCATTCATATCACAGCTCAAGCATCCCTGGTTTGAGCTCGACCTTAAAGTCCACCTGTGTATAGTTTGCATGTTCTCCCTATGTGCTCATTTTTTTTCTGCATTCCAAAGACATGTGTTAGGTTAATTTGGTTGTTTCTAAATTGCCCTTAGTATATGAATGTGTGCCCTATGTTGGATTGGCACCCTGTCTTGGATTGTTCCTACCTTGCACCCTGTGCTGCCAGCTAGGCAGCGGCTTTCCCTTGACTCTGACCAGGATTAAGCGGATAAGAACATGGATGATTTAATGTCGTGCAGCTTCCCATATGAATCAGTAGTTTTTTCTTGTACCTCTTGTATGGGGTCTGACTGTTCCGGAACACTGAATTTCTTTTTTCAAGGTTTCAAAATTACACAGTGGAGTGATGAATCATTGACCCTCATGTACGGAACATGCAGTTGCAGATGTGCTTCCCGTAGTTTGTGATAACAGGGAGGATAATTCCATTAAGTCTAAATTTAGAAAGCAGCACCACTGTAACTATGAACATGGGGATTACTCTTGACTATGCTGCTTTTGTACCATGAGGGGGATTCCACTTCCAAATGTCAGACTGAGCTTCTGAATTTGTGAGCATATAAACTGCCCAATGAAGACTGTTTTCAACCTCAATCTCTTTTATTCTTGCAGTGCATACAGGAAATCATCCTACCCTGTTAATATTCTTACATTTTGTCACATTTCAAAAATAAATTCAATCTTTTCTACTGAATTACTGAATTATCTTGTTTGGATAAGTCATCAGCCTATTTAGAGTAACCATTATAAACTTGCTGATCCTTCCAGACTACACAGCAGACAAACTGGACCCCAATTTAGCTGTTCCTAAACGCACCATTCCCAGCATTACTAAGAACTGGAAATTGTATAGCACCAATAACACTTTGCCTAAATTGGGTCAGCCCTCCAACCTGGATGACCAACCCTGGAGAATATCGATTAAGTCAAGTCAAGTCAGATCTATTTATATAGCGCTTTTTACAATGGAGCATTGTCTCAAAGCAACTTTACAAGTTTAGATTATCTCCTAATGTCTACGTCCAATCCCAAATTGAGCAAGCCTAGGGTGACAGTGGCAAGGAAAAACTCCCTTAGTGTTATGAGGAAGATAGTGTTGGGAGGAGCAAGACTCAAAAAGGGACTCAACCTCCTTGGGCAGCGTAGATGATAAATCCTAAGAATGAAACTAAAGTCATGGAGTCATACTTTAAATAGAATGTGAATATGCACATGGGCATTAAGTGGCCCGGGTATGATGGGGCTGGAGCTGATGACAGCTTGAGTGAAGCTGAAGCGGATGAACATCATGTGTGGGGCTGGAACTGGTACAGGAACACAGCTTGGAGAAAAAATAGAAAATGTAATTAGTTACTGATTAAGAGCACAGTGTCTATTAACAATCACTGATGCCATGTGTAGCATGAGACCCCGGCAGCATTAGCTATAGCAGCATAGCTAGAAAGAGGAGAACTGGTAGGAAACACATGATACATGAGACATTGGCAACCCCATGGGAGGCAGAAGACAGCAGCCCAACGTCTCTGATCACCATAAGACTCTTTGACTATGAACCCCCAGCTCTGCCCTTAGTCTAAGGCAAGGATGCACGAGTCAAGATCACGAGGACCGAAGCCCAGTTCAGCCAGACCGCCCACCTGACACTCCCGGCTAACGAACAAGGCAGGCAGGCCAGACATGACTCCAGACTCCGATTAGTGAAGCTACCAAGCGGACAATGGCAATTTTGAAGGATTTACAAGTCTTTATGGCTGAGATGGATTTGGTCTCTGCATGTGATAACAAACTCACAAGCTTTCCACAAAGCTGACATGTATGGTCAAGCTGTCAGAAAGAAAACTGACTTTTTAAAGGGTTATAATCATTTATCTGTAGGCACGGTATGTCAAGCATTTTGTTCAATAACTGATAGAACCTCCTTTTTCAGCCATAATGTGACCTGTAGCTGCTGAAACAGTTTTTGGACGTCTTGCATTAACAACTGACTCATAAACTCAATTTAGTTAAAGCCATTTCACACACATTACTGTACTTGATTTACTTGTGTGGTGCAACATCATGAAAATTATACTAAACTCCTGGTGATGTGCTGTTATACTGATGTATTCCTGTACAATTTCTTTATACTAATGTGGTGAAAGCAAAATCATCCAGATCTTGCCAAATAAAATTACAGTGGTAGCTCAGTTCTCCTCTACCTCGGAACACATCAAATTCGGTTCTCGATGCATTTTGAATAGAAAAATTTGTTTCAGTTCTCTTTGTTTGCTCGGTACTCAACACACTTGCTTAAACTTGTATGACTCGATTCATGATTCAGTATACAGTAAGTCAGTGATTCAGGTTCACAATAGGCCTCCGAGAAGATCTCCGCAATTTTCTATTGTGTTTTTCTTTATTATTACATCTACAGATCTGTATTTTTTTTTTGCAAATAAGTCTCCACAGGTCCCAAAAAAGATTAGTTCATTAGAGCCAACTGATGGCAAAACAGGAATTGAATGCTCCAGAACACAGGCTCCAGTTAACTTAGCAGTTATACTAGTGCCCTGAGTTCACCAATAGAGTAAGTGTTTTGCTTTTACTTTTCACTTTCAATCCATTACTGACTAAATTACCTGAGAATTTTCAACACTTTATGATAGAATAAACTTTGTGTTAATGATTTTTAACTGTAGGTTAATGTAAATGTTTTGAACATGAACTTACTTATAATTACTTATTGCTCTACCAAACACTCATTACACTCCTCAGTTCATGATACATGTGACTTATGATGGATATTTCGGAACATATTCCCATCATAAATCAGGGAGTTCCTGTACAATACAACTCCTTTAATGCATATAATGCCTTATACAGTGGGGATTTTCTGGGGGTCTGGAATGGATTCATTCAATTTACATTATCCCTTACGGGAAAAATTTGCTTGATACTCATCGTTTTCAATTCTCGACAAGCCTTCTGGAACTAATTAACCACTGTCATTATTAATAAGCCTTTTTAACAAGCTCAGCTAACACTCCTATCTATACTATACCAAACCTCACCTTGGAGCATGGCCGTATTTTAAACACAAACTCATGTATTACAAGTACTCCGTGTGTTATGGTGGTCTAACTTACAATATTTCAGCCTCATGATGGGAATCCGATAATATATGTACACGTATACTCAGTGTACTCTCCTGCATCCGGATGAGGAATTCATCAGTACATAACGTAGGGAGTGACATGGCAGGAGCGATGAGCACTAGGAAATGTAGTGAGGAAAAGCCATGTTCATGCAATTATCATTTTTTTTCACTTTCAATACATTATTCAATAAATTAAATGAGATATTAAATACTTTATTATAAAATAAGCTTTGTATTAATGTAAGTGTCCTCCCTATGTCTGCATGGGTTTACTCTGTGTACTCCGGTTCATCCCACAGTCCAAACACGTGCTTTAGGTTAATTGTGTAGGCCTAGTATGTGTGTGTGTGTGTGTGTGTATATATAAGTGGGTGTGAAGTGGATGTGAATAAATTATAAAATTATTATACTTTATATTATATTATTATACAATTCCTTATTATAAAATATTCTATATTTTCTTGTATTCTTTTTTTGAAATATTTTTATTTATATAAATTTGCAACTTATACTTGTATCTTAAATGTTTTATTGCAGTTGTATTTTATGGTTGTTTTGTAAAGCACTTATTAATAAAAGTATAAAAGTTAAAACATTATTATTATTATTATTATTATTATTATTATTAATCTTCCTCAACACAATGAGAGCACACAGGAAAGCAATTTCTGCGATAAGTAGCCTAAGGCTTGTCTCTTTGTCCTCCTCTCACAGACACTACTCCGGCAGAATGACTTGTGTGCATTGTCTTGCTTGTCTTGCTTCATGACTCAAGTTCTCTTTAGATTCAGTTCACGGACACAGGTCCTGACATTTTCCTTTAGCACTTCAGAATTATGTAGAATTCAGAATTTCTTGTTTTGTCAATGAAAGCAAGCTGTCCTGGCCCCAGCTGCAGACAAATTGACCCAAACCATGATACTACTACCACCATGTTTCACAGATGAGGTTCTTATGCTGGAATGCAATGTTTTCATTTCTCCAGACATACAGTCGTGCTTGACAGTTTGTGAACCCTTTAGAATTTTCTATATTTCTGCATAAATATGACCTAAAATCTCATCAGATTTTCACAAAATTCTAAAAGTAGATAAATTATCATATGCGTTATTTTAGATGCAAAAGGGAATATTTTAAAAAGTATCCGTAAAACATCAGTACTGTATAAAGAAACTATATGGCCACTATCATTTCATCGGTGGTTTATCCTCTGGCTGCTTGAATGCACATTACATGTTCTCCTCTAACAGATCAGAGACTGAACAAACCTCTTCCCGTGTTGCTTGCTCCCCTTCACAAACCTATTAGTGTGTTTTATGAACCCTGTTAAAGTGTATCCCATCTGTGCTAATGAGCTGTTCACCTCTCCAGTCTGGACATCAGCGTCTCTCTCTGCAGAGCACAAGAGCTCTCTAGTCTATCTGGCTCGCATGGCACTTACTGCACCTGTTCGACTATCTAAAATCATAATTATCCTTACACTGTGGAACCTTTAGCTCTACTGAGAAATGTTGTTAGGGCCAACCTCTAACATAATATACGTGCATTTTATGCAGTGTGAACCAGGTTTTATCATTATTGTCGATCCCCAGTTGCTCTCCATTGTCCATGCAAATGTACACTGCTCAAAACAAATAAAGGGAACACTCAAATAACGCATCCTAGATCTGAATGAATGAAATATTCTCATTGAATACTTTGTTCTGTACAAAGTTGAATGTGCTGACAACACAATCACACAAAAATCATCAATGGAAATCAAAGTTATTAACCAATGGAGGACTGTATTTGGAGTCACACAAAAAATTAAAGTGGAAAAACACACTACAGGCTGATCCAACTTTGATGTAATGTCCTTAAAACAAGTCAGAATGAGGCTCAGTATTGTGTGTGGCCTACACGTGCTTGTATGACCGCCATACAATTCCTGAGCGTGCTCCTGATGAGGTGGCAGATGGTCTCCTGAGGGATCTCCTCCCAGACCTGGACTAAAGCATCCACCAGCTCCTGGACAGTCAGTGGTGCAACGTGACGTTGGTGGATGGAGCGAGACATGATGTCCCAGATGTGCTCAATCGGATTCAGGTCTGGGGGATGGGCGGGCCAGTCCATAGCTTCAGTGCCTTCATCTTGCAGGAACTGCTGACACACTCCAGCCACATGAGGTCTAGCATTGTCCTGTATTAGGAGGAACCCAGGGCCAACCGCACCAGCATATGGTCTCACAAGGGGTCTGATGATCACATCTCAGTATCTAATGGCAGTCAGGCTACCTCTGGCGAGCACATGGAGAGCTGTGCGGCCCTCCAAAGAAATGCCACCCCACGCCATTACTGACCCACTGCCAAACCGGTCATGCTGAAGTATGTTGCAGGCAGCAGATGGCTCTCCACAGCGTCTCCAGACTCTGTCACGTCTGTCACATGTGCTCAGTGTGAACCTGCTTTCATCTGTGAAGAGCACAGGGCGCCAGTGGCGAATTTGCCTGGTGTTCTCTGGCAAATGCCAAGCATCCTGCACGGTGTTGGGCTGTGAGCACAACCACCATCTGTGGACATCGGGCCCTCATACCATTCTCAGACACATGCACATTTGTGGCCTGCTGGAGGTCAAGTCAAGTCAAGTCAGATTTATTTATATAGCGCTTTTTACAATGGAGCATTGTCTCAAAGCAACTTTACAGGTTTAGATTATCTCCTAATAACTACGTCCAATCTCAAATTGAGCAAGCCTAGGGCGACAGTGGCAAGGAAAAACTCCCCAGTTCTAGGAAGAAACCCTGGGAGGACCAAGACCCAAAAAGGGACCCAACCTCCTTGGGCGGCGTAGATGATAAATCTAAGAGCGAACTAAAGTCATGGAGTCAAAGTTTGAATAGAATGTGAAGTATGCACATCGACATTAAGTGGCCGGGGTATGATGATAAATCTAAGAGCGAAACTAAAGTCATGGAGTCATGGTCGAATAAAATGTGAATTATGCACAGTGGAGCTCCATCAGATGTACATCATGTGTGGGGCCGGAACTGCCGGAACACAGCTCGGAGAGAAAACAGAAAAATGTAATTAGTTATTGAGTAAGAGCACAGTGTTTATTAACAATCACTGATCTATTAACAATCACTGATGCCATGTGTAGCATGAGACCCCGGCAGCATTAGCTATAGCAGCATAGCTAGAAAGAGGAGAACTGGTAGGAAACAGCCAAGAGGGATCCCTCTGAATGGCAACCCGACGGGAGACAGCAACCCTGATCACCATAAGACTCTTTGACTATGAACCCCCAGCTCTGAACTTAGTCTAAGGCAAGGATGCATGAGTCAAGATCACGAGGACCAAAGCCTAGTTCAGCCAGACCGCCCACTCGACACTCCTGGCTAACGGACAAAGCAGGCAGACCAGACATGACTCCAGACTCCGCCCCCAGCAACCCAAGCCATGCATCCTGGTCTAAATCTAGTCAAAAGCCTGCGTAAATAGGTATGTCTTTAGCCTAGACTTAAAACTTTGAAGAGTGTCTGAGTCTCGAACGAAAGAGGGAAGTTTATTCCATAGTTGGGGGGCCATGTATGAGAAAGCCTTTCCCCCTGCTGTGACTTTTTTAATTCTAGGAACTAAAAGAAGTCCTGCACCTGCAAGGTCATTTTGCAGGGCTCTGGCAGTGCTCCTCCTGTTCCTTTTTCCTTGCACAAAGGCGGAGGAAGCGGTCCTGCTGCTGGGTTTTTGCGCTCCTATGGCCTCCTACACATCTCCTGGTGTACTGGCCTGTCTCCTGGTAGCGCCTCCAGCCTCTGGACACTACGCTGACAGACACAGCAAACCTTCTTGCCACAGCTCGCATTGATGTGCCATCATGGATGAGCTGCACTACCTGAGCCACTCTTGTGGGTTGTAGAGTCCGTCTCATGCTACCACGAGTGTGAAAGCACCACCAACATTCAAAAGTGACCAAAACATCAGCCAGAAAGTATAGGTACTGAGAAGTGGTCTGTAGTCCCCACCTGCAGAACCACTCCTTTATTGAGTGTGTCTTGCTAATTGCCAATAATATCCACCTGTTGTCTATTCCATTTGCAGAACAGCATGTGAAATTGATTGTCAATTAGTGTTGCTTCCTAAGTGAACAGTTTGATTTACTTGGAGTTATATTGTGTTGTTTAAGTATTCCCTTTATTTTTTGAGCTGTGTATTTGGATGTTTCCTGTGGATTCTCCTCCAATGTACGCTTCAGAAATGTTCTATAAAACAATTGTTTTGCTTACCCACATTCACGTTGATAAAGAGTTAACATGTGAAATATAGGTCATTACAGTCATATTTTACAGGGAATTATTATTTAAGAACATAAAGGGAAATGAAAGAAAGGCAGCTACTGTAGATAAGAGGAAAGGGGCCAACTGCTGGAAACAGCACTTTCCAATTACCTGGGTTTGTTGGACTGACTGAGACTGAGATTGGGACACATCAGTTAAAAAGAAGCATCAGCAAAAAGAATCAGAGACAAACGTTATTCATATCCATAAATCCAATGGGCATCAATGTGTCTTGGTTATCTGGTCAGCTTTCAAATTATGCTACTTACCTGCATTCAAATTGGGGAAATAAGCTGTGCCAGTTATGGCACAATAGAGCATTGTCTCAACGCAGCTTTACAATTTTCTATTATATTCTATTATCTAAGCCCAAAGCCCAAAGTGAGAAAGCATGGGGGACAGTCGCAAGGAAAAAAACCCTGGAAGGACCAAGACTCAAAAACAGACTAGTTGTTACATGTAAGAATTAAACTAATTATCTAATTAATAAGCTTATAGTAATAGTTTAAATAAACAGAAGCTAAATATTAACTAAGAAGCTAAATATTAACATAGATAACATATTTAAAGAAATTTCAAGAAATGAAATATATGTACACTAATAAATATTAGACATATTAGAAACAGTAATGTAATATTATGAAGAGTATAATAAAATAGAGAATGTAAAACTATATAACATATAAACCAAACATGTAAATACATAAAATATTGAATAAAATACTGTGTAGAAAATTTTCATAATGGCATTATTTAGTCCAGTATGATGATTGGCTGGATGAATGGATGCATGGATGAATGAATGGATGGAAAGACAATGTTAGACAGAGGGTTTGGTGGATTGCTTAATGAATGGTTAATGAATAAATGGCCATCTATGTGTATGAATTCACTAAACAAGTGATGGATGGATAAATGGATGGATGAATGGATGGATGGATGGAAAGGCAATGGTAGTGGGCTTGGTGGATTGATTAATAAATGGTTCATTAATAAATGGCCATCTATGTGGATGAATAAAAAAAGGTTATAAGAAACTGACTTTTTGGTGAATTAGTTTAATCTCAGACTGAAAAAATTAACTTCAACATTTAATTAAGTCAATTTAGTGTGAGAAAATAAAATCAAGAACTCATTATTTTTTAACAACACCGCATGTTCTACAATTTCTGGCACCCTTAGAAATTCTTAGAAACTAACCGTAACTGAAACATTTTTGTATTTATATTTTACCCGTGTAGGTTGATCACACTGTCTTAGGAACTTTAAAGTAGTAATTCATGACTTCCTTGATGAAGTGTTTCGGGCGTCATTATGTCTCATTTTTCCTGCAAACATGTCTTAAGGTGTACAACAGCTTGACAGTGCTGTGACTGGAACCCCGGATCTTCACCGGTACATTAAGGTTTGGGCCACCACCTAATCAATTTGCATATCTTGTAGAAATCACAAAACCCTGTGAATGGTTATTAACTCCCACATGGCCTGATAGTAATGTGGAATTAATATGGGGTGTGTGTGTGTGTGTGTGTGTGTGTGTGTGTGTGTGTGCGCACTCACACGTGCTTTTCCTTGCCAGCAGACGTCAGCAGGCAATTTCTTGTCTAGTTAATCAGGTGGGTTTGCATTCAAATAGGATGGCAGTTCAGTGACAATGAGCTCTTAGGTAAGAGTGGGAGACATGAGAGCAGCTTTGAAGCCTCCAGGCCAACACTTGTTCCGCAGAGTACTCAGCTCTGAGTGTTCGAGGCTATGTGATTGCGTTACTTCCCCTGCAGAGCTTTCCCACTGTTCCACTGTTTCATCTCTGCAATGAGCTTAAGGGCCTGTTTGAAAAATCTTTTATTAATTATTTGATTCCTGTTTAACTTCCTTTTGACAAAACTAAAATTACAGAAAACCTTCCAGAATATGTTCACAAGATCGTTGGTCTTTTTAAATAAAGTAACTTACTGAAAACTTTCTGACATGAATACTGGTATATGATGACTACTGACAGTTGTCCAACCAGAAAATCATCAGAAACTGAGTGACAAAGACTGTACTGTGTGTTTTTCTTCTAAAATGACACACTTTGTGATGTGAATCTGGGTTTGAGGAAATTAAATACAACTATTATTACTATGAAAACACAAGTGCAACAGGAAGGTCACTAAACTTAGTTATCAAGAGAGAGAGAGCACTGATGTTATCTTAGTGCAAACATCTCTTCACTTGAGCAATTAGGACACTGAACAGCCAGTTCGAACTTTTTTTTTGCCGCCAAATAAGAACAAAAATTCCTACTTTGAACATGGGCACTCTAAATAAAACACTCAATTGTGCGATTTTCCAAAGTGATGCACATAAACCAGTACAGTCAGTGGCTATAATGCACCAGTACTGTATGCTAATTGTCATATTATATTATATTATATTATATTATATTATATTTGTATATGTGTATATAATGTCGTCTATTGGTGAGATTTCAGACACACACTCAGTCACACTGAAACTGCATTTGCCTCAGTGGCTATTAAGTTGTACTTTATTTTCACGTATTTCATGTCTTTATATTTTAATTATTTAATGTATTTTTTGATTATTATTACTATTATTATTGTACAAAATTCCTTTCTTTTATTAATGCTTTTATTTTATTTCATTTATTACATACAAATATAAACATAAAAACAATCATTTGAGGGTTGGGAACAAGCTAATCCTATTTACATTACTTCTTATGGGTAAATCTGATTCTGACTTTGACCAAATAGATTTGAACAGCCTTCTTGAACCAATTAAGTTTGAATACCAAGATTGTACTGTCTTGTTTTTTTTAATCAATGTATTTAAGCTAAAGTACAGAAGAACTGTCCCAGTGACTGGGTTTAGAGTATGGCATCTGCTACGCTGATAGGACCTCTATAATTAGCATATTTGCATTTAGTCAATTAGCAGCTGCTCTTATCCAGAGTGACTTTACCTGATACAGTTTTACGCTGTACAATCCAATCAATTGTGGGTTAAGAGTCCAGCAGTGACAGACAGGCAGTGCTGGGGCTTGAACCTCAGACCTTCTTGTCTGTGGTCAAGTACTTTGTCAGCTGTATCACTGCACAATTTGACATTTTTGAGGAAGCAAAATTTTATACTGAGATGGTGGATGGCTGGCTGGATGGATAGTTGGATGGACGGGTGGATGGATGAATTGAAGAAATGTTTGGGTGGGTTGGGGGACAGATGGATAGAAAAACAGTTTTCCATAGATGTGCTAGTGAATTGACTGATGAATGGTCAATGGCTATTTCTGTAGAACAGCAATGTTATGAATGGGACAATGGCTTCAGGGATTGAGGACTAACTAGATACCTGGATGAGTGGCTAAGTGGATGGATGGCTAGATGGATGGAATGAGAGATGGATGAAGGAATGAAAAGATTGATCAATGAATGGATTGATGCATGCAATCTCTGGAACTGCAAGGATAATTAATGCATTGAGAAAATGATTGATAGTTTGCCTGATGGGTGATGGACAGATGAATGGTTGGAGGGACTGATAAATGATTAGATGCATGGATTGATGGATTAATGTATGCATAAATAGATGAATAGCTGAATCGTTGTTCAATGGAGGCGTGGATGTATGAGTTCATATATAAACGGCTATCTCTGTGAAATGACAAGTTGGTGAAAGGTTTAACAAATAAATGGGATGATATGCGTATGGAGGATTAAATCTCTATAAAACTGAAAGTGCTACAAATGAACCTGCCATTTTGTTTCGTCTGTTGAGATGGGACGCCTCATGAAGTTTAAAGAACTAATTAACACTTCTGGAATCATCATTCTTCTTAAGCAGCCTCATGTGCTATCATTAAATCTGTCAAGATAAAAGAGACAACATGGTGGTGTTAGGGTTTGACCAGCTAGCGGGATACTGGTCGAGGGAAAACTGTGGGGGAAGGAGGACCCAAGTGCAGGAGAATATAAATATGCAAATATATGTATAAGTATATAAATAAATATATCTAAATATATATCTCAAGCCAACAATATATATATACCGAGGTATATAGCGCAAGGACGGCGGCGAAGCCAGCGAGTGAAACACACACTCGTGGGGTGACCGTGGTCGGGATTCAAACCGAGCATCATGGGTATGGATGGCGAGTGAGTTACCACTACACCATGTGGCCACTACACTATCACTACAGAAGGGCCATATTGAACGGGCTCAAACAAAAGTTATAAACGCCGAAAACGGCTGAAAAGGTTTGATTCCAAAAGTAGAAGATATATCTAAACAAACGCCCGAGACGCGATAGGTTTGATATGATAAATAAAGTGAAAAAGAACAGAAAGAGACACGAGAGTTGAGGGGGACTGCGCAGGCGCAGCAAGGAGGATCTCCGGAGAGACCCGAAAGACGCACGCCGGGCTTCGGCAAACGGAAGCGGGACTCCGAGGCGGCTACGGCGAGGCAGATTTCAGGAATCATGGGCTTTCCCAAATCGGGGGAAGGATTTACGAGGCACGGACAGGCCTGGAAATGCCGAGGGGAAAAATAATCGCTGATAGGCAGTGGCGAGCAGCGGCTGAGGAACTCAGCAGAAAAATGGAGAAAGAGAGGTCAGTAGCGTTAAGCTTTCCTCTCCAATCTAATTCCCTGGCAATATTACCTCATGTCTCCAAACTCTACTCAACTGATCCTCTTTCAGGACCAGTCATACCATTAAGCCCTTTCCAAAAAAGTTACTGAAAAACTCTTCAAACAGCGAGAGAAATCGCGTACATGAGCCGATAGTGCGCCGCGTTATTTGTAGTGGCTCGGGCGCCACGTCGACTCAGCCGGTGCGGCCCTCCGGCTTCGGAAGCCTGAACCGTGATAGTACACCTCCCTGCCTCCACCCCGAGGGGCAGCTCCCGACGTCCCCAGACCAGCTGCCCTGTCTCTTCGGAAGTCCCGGATGAGAGACCGATCCAGGATATGCCGAGCAGGCACCCAGGAGTGTTCCTCCGGGCCATATCCCTCCCAGTCGACCAGGTATTGAGTGCTGCCCTGCACACGGCGGGAGTCAAGGAGCCGGCGAACGGTGTACACCGGGGACCCCTGAATGACGCGAGGGGCAGGCGGTCGGCTGGGAGGAGCGAGGGTCTAACACAGAACGGGCCAGAGTTGGGACACGTGGAACGTGGGATGGACCCTCATGGCCGGAGAAAGCTCGAGCCGGTAAGTGACCGGGTTAATCCGCCGGACCACCTTGAAGGGGCCCACAAACTTGGGGCCCAATTTGCCTGCAGCTCCTTTGAGGGGCAGGTGCCGGGTAGACAGCCACACCCGCTGACTTGCGCAAAACGACGGAGCCGGCCGGCGTTTGTGATCCGCCGTGCAGCATTCCACTTCCCCCGCAAACCTCTCAGGAGCGGCGATGGGGGAGTTCCCGGCAGATACGGCCCTGGGGGCCGGAGCGGGAGGAGGAGGAGTCGGCGGCGACTGGGGTGGGGGTGCACTGGACAGCTTGGCAGTCAACTGGTTGACCGCCATAGTGAGTGCTTCCACCTGTTGCCCCAGGGCATTGAGCTGCTGCTCGTGCCGACCGAGGGTGGTGCCATGGTGCTGGAGCACGGTCCCCGTTGTTGAGGGGGGTGGAGGGGTAGGCGTGCCTGCTGGGTCAATACTGGGCGCACTATACCCTCCGGCTTCGGAAGCCTGAACCGTGATAGGTGGTGGTGACTTTGGTAGCTCCTCTCAGAGAGCTTCTAACTTAGCTCAAAAACTCATAACTGGGTGTTTTACAGTGGTGCTTTAAAGTTTGCGAACCCTTTAGAATTTTCTATATTTCTGCATAAATATGACCTAAAACATCATCAGATTTTCACAAAATTCTAAAAGCAGATAAAGAGAACCCAGTTAAACAAATGAAACAAAAATATTATACTTGGTCATTTATTTATTGAGAAAAATAATCCAATATTACATATTAGTGAGTGGCAAAAGTATGTGAATCTTTGCTTTCAGTATCTGGTGTGACCCCCCTGTGCAGCAATAACTGCAAGTAAACGTTTCCTGTAACTGTTGATCAGTCCTGCACACCGGCTTGGAGGAATTTTAGAATGTTAGTTTTCCTTTCTCCAAACATAATGCTTTCTTTTAATCCAGACAGTTCTATTTTGGACTCATCTGTTATCAAACCATTCTTCCAAAAACCTTCTTGGAAGATCTTTAGCAAAATTCAAACAAGCAGCAATGTCCTTTTTCAAGCTCAGTGCCTTTCTCCTTGCAACCCTGCCATGCACACCATTGTTGTTTAGTGTTCTTCTGATGTTGGACTCATGAACATTAACATTAGCCAATGTGCCGTGATCTTTGTTGGGCGACCACTCCTGGGGAGGGTAGCGATGGTCTTGAATTTCCTCCATTTATACACAATCTGTCTGACTGTGGATTGGTTTAGTCCAAACTCTTTAGAGATGGATTTGTAACCTTTTCCAGCCTGATGAGCATCAACAACTGAGGTCCTCAGAAATCTTTTTTGTTCATGCCATGATACACTTCCACAAACATGTGTTGTGAAGAGCAGACTTTGATAGATCCCTGTTCTTTAAATAAAACAGGGTGCCCACTCACACCTGATTGTCATCCCATTGATTGAAAACACCTGACTTTAATTTCACCTTCAAATTAACTGCTAATCCTAGAGGTTCACATACTTTTGCCACTCACTAATATGTAATATTGGATCATTTTCCTCAATAAATAAATGACCCTGATTGTCATCCCATTGATTGAAAACACCTGACTTTAATTTCACCTTCAAATTAACTGCTAATCCTAGAGGTTCACATACTTTTGCCACTCACTAATATGTAATATTGGATCATTTTCCTCAATAAATAAATGACCGAGTATAATATTTTTGTCTCATTTGTTTAACTGGGTTCGCTTTATCTACTTTTAGGGCTTGTGTGAAAATCTGATGATGTTTTTGATCATATTTATGCAGAAATTTAGAAAATTCTAAAGGGTTCACAAACTTTCAAGCACCACTGTAGATTAAAATTTAGAAGTGATTTTAGAGAAACAAAACTTGGAGGCGAGGTTGACCCAGTTGCTAGGTATGACACACTGAAGATCTCTGTCTCTTTCTCTCTCACACTCACACTCACACACACACACACACACACACACACACACACACACACAGAAACACACTTTTAATTAAACACTTTTAATACTGTATAGCCTATTCTAAGTCTTTGAAATTACATGCATAGGCTATTTCTGCGTATTTTGCACTAATCACAAATGCATTTATGCATTTATTTGCTTGATTTTATTAACAGTGTATTAACAATGCTGAACATTTTAGTAACCTGCATAACTTATTGAACAGCCTATGAATTGGGGCTCTGATCTATTTAACTGGTGGAGTTGGTTGATATGTAGCTTTCATTTTGGGTGTTACACTGTTGTTGCACTGGATAGGAGAGTTGAATGCATCTCTAATAAGCTCAAACACAAACATTATTCTTGCATGATCTTATGTGTAGACTCCAGGTTTCTTCTGTCTTGACGTCTTTCCATATTTATTTCTTCTGCTTAAAAGAACTCCTAAGCCTCCTAAAAGTCCTCCTCTCTACTCCTAGTTTTTCACCTCAGTAGCTCTTTTAGGGGTTAAGATAATTTATGAATGATTTTTATCTTTACTAGGTTCTGCTCCTAACTTTGAGAGGGAAACGCCCACAATTGTAAGATTTATCTTTGAATTTTGCCACTAGGAGCTTCTCTTAGCACTAAGAATCTTTATGAATATGGCCCTTGAAGGTCAAGGGTTCAAATCCTACCTCGGCCAAACTGCTACTGTCAATCTCACTGTTGGGTCCTTGAGCAAGAGCATTAACCCACAATTGCTTTGATTGTATCCTAGACATGCAGCCTATCCATTGCAGGGTACACACACTCACATACAAACACAGACACACACACTTGGATATTATAAAGACACCAAGTGACAAGACATGACTTTGAGTGTGGATAGAAAACGGAGTACCTGGAGATATACAGACACAGGGAGAACATGCCCCCATGTACTCGCTGGATCCATGTGAATGAGGTCATGTTTAGGCATGTCTCCAACACATGTACTCTGATCATTCTTCAAATTATGTCTTGTTTGTTAATATGCACAGACGTCTTTCTTGTCATTATTACCTAAGCAATATAATATAAAAACTAGGGGCATAACATTTACACTGTAATACGTAGTATACGTGATCTAGTGATGAATTCCCGAATATGGGAGGATGTGCGTAGGTTACATGCAAATACTGACGAAGACTCCACAGTCAACAAGCAGCAAGCACTTCGCTGACCTTGTGTGTGTGTGGTGTGTGTGATTGATATACAGAGTGGGCAGACATTTGTGCAGTACAAGCACTACTTCAGATGGTAAGAGCTGCATAGGATCTACGTAATTTGGTGGTAGGACGATACCTAAACAATGGTTTAAATGTAAATATTGCATGAAACAAGCTGATGTAACAGAATAACTGACAAACGCAGATGGATTGGGCTAAAACTTTGCATATTCACAGTTTCTACCCATGTAATGGTCTAGCTAGGCAGAATAAAACAGCTGCACGATTTTGCAAACATCTGGGTACCCCTGTTCAAATAACACACTTTTCTGAAATGAAAATATTTTAGCACAACTTTTGAAATAAAATGTGTCATGTGCAAGTGTTTGGGCACCCATCCATATGGCCCACTAGTTCTAAGGTTTTAACTGAATTGACATGTTAATGGTCATTAAAATTTGTGGAAATGTGTCAAACAACAATTTGCTCTCAGAAACGATTTTGGTCTTTTTTAGCAAATATTTACTGCACTGAGAGTTGATTCCTATGAGATGAAAAGTGGCAGATCAAACATTTGATGGATTACAAGTACATATTAAAAGTCTTACCACAGCTATTATTGCCAATGCTCAGTTGGTATGATAATAGTTTGGATATGTGTTCATTATTCCCTCAACAATATAGTATAACAACTATTTGCATGGCATTCACAGTGTAGTAGGTAGAATAAGTAATGCACTAATGAATTAAAGTATATCGGAGGATGTGCATAGGTTATATGAAAATACTGGGCTGTTTTAGATAAGGGACTTGAGCAACCACAGATTTTTCCCTCCTTTTTTCTTCGCTCTTTGTTCACTTTTTCAGTTTCATTTCCCATTGAGATGCATTTTGATCCCCAACCCAAATAGTACCTGATCTGTGGTGGTCCTATGGGTGTCCTGAGCATCAGAGAACAGAGTAAAGTGGACTAACAAAGGATGCAATTTTAGAAGTGTAAGTGCAGCTATATGGTAAGTAGAACTGACAAAATGGACAATCAACATAAAAACAAGGTGATGTACCTAATAAAGTGATCGGTGAGTGTATATAGGCTAATGTATTATTTCTGGAACAGCCTATGCATTCATAGGATAACATTAGCCAACTAGTTTATCTAGATAGGCAGAAAGTCTTCAGAAATGCATTCCGAAAGTCTTCAGACCCTTTCAATTGTTTCACATTTTATTATGTGGCTGTCACACCCGCTGTCGCACATTCGCCGGTACGCACGAGGTCGCCGTCGCCCGAGTTCTGAGGGTACGCCAGTTCCGGTCTGTCGGCCATTACCATCTCTATATTAGGCGGCGGCAAACACAGACGGTTGAGAGGTCTTGCTCGCTTTTGCGGCTATTCCAAGCGTTTGATTATAGCGATATCTGAGTACTATTGTGTATGACCCTTGCCTTATTTTTGGATTACGAGCTTGCCTGTTCCCCTTGATTTGTTTGCTGTTTGGATTGCCTTCTCGTTGCCAACTTCAGCTTGTTACTCGACTCTGCTTACCGGTTGCTGTCTTTAATAAACCTGCACCTGGTTCCTACATCTGTGTCTCTGTGGGTTCGTAACAGTGGCAGACTTGTGCTAAAATAAAACAAAAGTCAATTTGTCCCAATCATTCTGAACTCAATACCCCATAAGGAGAAGCGAGAATTTTAGAAATGTGCAAATTTATTAGAAAGGAAAAACTAAATTGTTGCTTGGAAATAAGTATTCAGACCCTTTGCTATGACACTTGAAATTTAGCTCTGGGGGCCTCCCGTTTCTCTTGATTTTTGATTATGTTTCTACACCTTGATTGGAGTCCACCTGTGGTAAATTCAGTTGATTGGACCTGATTTGGATTATCAATGCACGATTATTAATGCAAGGGGAGGAAAGAACTGCCTATAGACCTCAGAGACAGGATTGTGTGGAGGCACAGATCTGAAGAAGGCTA
This sequence comes from Ancistrus triradiatus, assembly GCA_025084515.1. NCBI lineage: Eukaryota > Metazoa > Chordata > Actinopteri > Siluriformes > Loricariidae > Ancistrus > Ancistrus triradiatus. The sequence goes on along the minus strand of JAJAGP010000962.1, from coordinate 221,463 downwards.
CAAAACAAATCTGCTGCACTGAAAGTACTCAAGAGCACAGTGGCCTCCATAATTCTTAAATGGAAGAAGTTTGGAACAACCAGGACTCTTCCTAGAGCTGGCCGCCCAACCACACTAAGTATTCAGGAAAGAAGGGCCTTGGTAAGAAGGGTGACCAAGAACCCAATGGTCACTCTGGCTGAGCTCCAAAGATCCTGTGTGCAGAGAAGGTCAACCATCACTGCAGCACTCCACCAACCTGGGCTTCAATCGGAGTGTTCAATCTGTTCATCAGACGAGACAATTGTTTGGAAGTCTGAGAGTCCTTTAGTCCTTTAGGTGATTTAAAAAAAAAAATCTGTATCTATTACTGAGGAGAGGCTACATAAAGCCCGGATTGGTGGAGTGCTGCACTGATGGTTCTTGAACTTCAACTTTCAACTCAGGTTAACTAAAGCACAATTCAAAATTCATCCAAGGCTAACTACGCTTTATGAGATATCTACCACTGGCAAATGATGATCTATTATGATGAAACATTTTTAGTTGAGTTTAGTTGATTTACTGCCATGTTTTCCGTGATTTGAAATATGTAGGACAGAATTTAGTGCTTCTGTTCGACTGAATATTAGGCTTCCATTATCAAAGGTTTGCAGTGTACAGCAATTCTGCACTCTGCTTAAAAAGCAATGGAATGAGATATGGAACGTCTTTCCCAGTATATAATCATAACCATATAATCAAATGCTATTTTTGAATGAACTGCTCCATATTCTAATGCAGCCATTATAGTGTGTGAATAATTATACTTGAGTGTTTCCTGACAGAAAATATTGACAAAATGAGTTACATTCAAACATGGATAAACTTTTCGTATGGATGGATGGATGGTTAGATGTCGAATGCTGTGTAGGTGTGTGGGGTGAGCAGGGTCTCCAAACCGTGGTGCTTTTAGACCTCATTAAAGCATATTGTTCAAAAGTGTAGACGCTGAACAAGACTGGAGCTTTTCATATGGTAAATTTTTCTGCAGAGATAAAGTCGGGAGAGCACAGATGACACACACTCAGATTTAAACAATAGACTTCATCTGCCTGTTTGCATGTTCAATTAGAGTGCATGTGGGCAATGGCGCGGCAAACCCACAGACTGGTGTCCTCACTAGACTTAGTTCTCTAGTTTGACCAAGGGCAATCTACTCTTTTCATCTGTGTGTATAGAGGAAGTAGGTCCTAGGGTGTCTAATACACAGGTGAGCCCAGAAATGTTCATTCTCAATTGATTATGGATGTGTTTATATAGTAATAAAAATGTTATCAATCCAAACGATCCAAAAGAAAGACATATTAACCTCATTTGCATTATGGTTTCTGATTACTCTTTATGTTTAGTGTGTTTTGCGTTTTATTGTCTTTTTATGTATTAGCCTGTTATCTGTTATTATTAACATTGTTTGCACTAGCCCTCTAGTTGTTAGCATTGACACTGTCTGTTAGCACTGTGTTTAGGGATTTGTTGGCATTGTCTGTTTGTGTAGCACATGGTTCATTGTATGATCACTGTGTCTAGTTACGTTAGCGCATTATCTGTTAGCTCGTTGTATGTTTGTGGTAGTGTTAGCCATTATCCCTCTAGCCTTGTGTGTTAGTATCAGCCCTGTCGCCTTGCTAGCATAGCCTCCTATTTAGCTCTTGTCCATGTGTTTGTGTTTCTGTAAGCATTCTTTGTTTGTAGTAGCACTGTTTGATCTTGTTACCATTGTCTTTTTGGTTTAGCAGTGTCCATGTCTATTAGCACTGTTTATTAGCTTTGTTGTTCAGTCCCTGTCTCTGTGTTAGCCTAGCATCTTTGCCTTTCTGATGTCACTGCGTTTTTCAATATGTCTTCTGTAAATAAACCCCACACACTTGCACATGCATCTGTTTACATCTCCCTTCCTCAACTCCAAAGGTACTATGGACAAGAAGGTCCAAGGTTCAAATCCCACCTCTGCCAACCTGCCACTGTTGAGTCCTTGAGCAAGGCCCTTAACCAACAACTGCTTGGATTGTAAGATTGCATCAAGTGTAAGTTGATTACACTTGATGGATAAGGGCATCTGCTAAATGCCTAAATGTAAATGCATGACAATAATATTTTACCCACTCTGTGACCAATTGTTACTTCTACATCTAGGCATACCACAAACCACCACAGTCCACTACCACAGTTACTTGACTCTAATTCTTGTTATCCTATTATGAATTTCATGACATTTAAGTTCAATTAAAATACATGCAGTTTACAAATGCACCTTTCACACTTAAGTATCCTTAAGGTCACTACTGTCATTAGGACTTTGTCTTGACCCCATCGTTTCTTTTCATTCCCACTCCCACTCTTCCCTTCCCTCCTCCTTTCCTTTTCATTTCCTCTATGGTTGATCAGATCAGATGGTTCGAAGACTCCACCGTCAATTAGCAGCAAGCACTTCACTGACCTTGTGTCCTTGTGTGTGTGTGTGTGTGTGTGTGTGTGTGGTGTGTGATTGATATACAGAGGAGTGGGCAGATATTGGAACAGAACAAGAACTACTTCAGATGGTAAGAGCTGCATAGGATCTACGTAATTTGGGGGTAGGACCATACCCAAAGGTAAATTAGATTTTAAATGAAAAGTGGTTAACACAACCTTTTAAATAAAATGTGTCATGTGTAAATGTTTGGGCACTATTCCAGGTGCAGAACTTAACTGACTTGCTAATGGTCATTCAAATTTGTGTAAACATGTCAAAAACAATTTGCTTGCTCTTTTTAGCAACCATTAGCTGCACTGAGAGTTGATTCTTATCAGGTGCAAAGAGGCAGACACATTTGATATATATCTTTGTGAGATCCCCATACTACCTCAACTCTTTATTATGACTGATAAACTCCTCACCCTGTAACAGATAGTAAGCCCATTGCAATCTCATTTTTGACACTCATGGCGTTATCATAAAAGAATCTGACATGAATTAAAAACTATTGATGCTTCCATGTAATGATAGTACATCACTGGGAGGTAAAGGTATTGACAGCTTTTATTTATGCATATTATTGTCTTATTATACTCTTCATAATATTGTATTATATTTAATTTATTATGGTCTATTTCTTATGTTTTATTTAGATACAGTATGTTGATTCATTCACTTTCTTATCCACTTGATCCTGGACAGGGTCGCGGGAGAGCCGGTGCCTAGCCGGCAGCATAGGGCGCAAGGTAGGAACAACCCTAGACAGGGCGCCAATCCATCGTAGAGCACACAGGGAGAAAACCGGAGACCACTCCACCTGGGATTGAACCCAGGACCTTCTTGCTGTGAGGCAACAGTGTTACCTGTTACCTATTTAGTAATAGTTTACACTTTATTAATTTGATAACTTAGTTTAATTATTATAAACATCATCTAGGAGGTTGGGTCCCTTTTTGAGACTTGGTCCTCTCAAGGTTTCCTCCTTATAAAGTTTAGGGAGGTTTTCCTTGCCACTGTCACCCCAGGCTTGCTCGTGTTGGGCTTTGGGCTTAGATCTTTGTGAAACTGCTTTGAGACAATGCTCCATTGTTAAAAAGTGGTATACAAATATTTTTGAATGTAAATGTATATCTCAGTGTCACAAAGGTTGCAGGGGCAAGTTCAAAATGCACGATTTCAATCAGGACAAACATAACAGATGCCACATTATACTGTATATCAAATTTCTATACTTATAGTTTTGTCGTCAGAGGCCATAAATAACAACACATGTGATTTGTCTTTATCATTCACACTTCCTTTTTGGCATGACAGAGATTCCTCAGCGCACAGGGTTCATTTCTAGCCAGACTGCGTCAGAAATAACCGCCGACTCATCCACCCATTCAACCCCGTATAGTCCCAAAATCCCACCTACACCCTATCTTACTGAGCCATAATTACACATCTGACAAATCAGGAGTTTTAAATTCTCTATAGTGTATTACTGGCTCTCTGCTAGTGTGGGCGAAAAAATTATGTCTCTTGTGCAGTTGTGCTTTGCTTAATGCAACACATATAAACAACGCTACACAAAAAGCTTCAGAGCGATTGGAGCTATATTTGACTAAAACCAATGAAATGAGGTAATCTTGTTGCACTTAAATAAGAAGCAAAGTAATTCACACCAAACTTTTAAAGATATATTTTAGTGCAGGTGCATATATCTTTAGTTTAAGTTGTGTAATGCAGCATAATGCTAATTTGGTCAGGTGCAATCTTTCCCATTTTCGCCCACTTGCTTCATTGATTGCCAGCAACTCACCTGCGCTGATGTGAGCAGAGTGGATATATGGGGTTTGATTTTTAGAATCCACCGACGCAGAGGTATTTTTAACCCACTCTGGACCCCTCCTAAAAGTCCCACTTTCGAAGTTCTGTGACAGTCCTCACAAATGGGTCTCAACAGGTACATTATTTTGACCAGGTTTAATAATAAATACTAAAAGTCATTATATATTATTAGCATCACTTGACCCTGTTCTTCGGTTCGAATCAGTGTTCCGTCCTTGGTGTTCATGCTCAAATTTGGTCAGGTTCAGTCTTGCCAAATTAGACACTTTGCTAAATTTGGTGATTTTTTTTTTAAAAACCAACTTTATTTCTAAATAGAACCTAGCAACAAATCTAACAACTTTCTGAGATGTCATTGACTGTTCTGCACTTGATATGGCTCTCCAGCTGTCGTCATGGAGCCGAGAGACTCACCACTTCTGTGTCTAAAGTCTGAGTGAGCTACAGTGTTGCTTGAAAGTTTGTGTACCCTTTAGAATTTTCTGTATTTCTGCATAAATATGACCTACAGTACACATGATCACTCACTATACACCACTGTTTGTCTCACATGTGCAGAGCTTTAGTTAAGTAAAGTTATTCCTTTCAAAACGAAACATGGTTCCTTCATGTCTTGATAGAAATCATATAGTTTTATTGTTAATAGTTGGTTTGACTCTGTGTTGCAAATAAGAAATAAGCCATTATTATTTTATATTCTGATTAACACTCTGTTCTGTTCTGTTCTGGATTTGCCTATGAAGTATCTTCATAAATTCTTCTGTTTTCATGAAACAACTTTGATATACAAATGATTATCATAAATAAATGAATATGCAATTTAGTATGTGGCATAATGTGGCAACTTCTAGCTGGATGAAACTAGTGGCACACTAATACAGTGGTACCTCAGTTCTTGCTGTTAATTTGTTCCAGAAGGCTCACGAAGAACCAGAAACGATGGGTACAGAGAAAAAATTTCCTATAACAAATAATGTAAATTTTGCATAAATATGACGTAAAACATCATCAGATTTTCGCACAAGATAAAGAGAACCCAGTTAAACAAATGAGACAAAAATATTATACTTGGTCATTTATTTATTGAGGAATATGATCCAATATTACATATTTGTGAGTGGAAAAAGTATGTGAACCTTTGCTTTCAGTATCTGGTGTGACCCCCCTGTGCAGCAATAACTGCAACTAACTGTTAATCAGTCCTGCACACCGGCTTGGAGGAATTTTAGTCCATTCCTCAATACAGAACAGCTTCAGCTCTGGGATGTTGATGGGTTTCCTCACATTAACTGCTCACTTCAGGTCCTTCCACAACATTTCCATTGGATTAAGGTCAGGACTTTGGCTTGGCCACTTGACATTACCTTTATTCTTCTTTAACCATTCTTTGGTGGAACGGCTTGTGTGCTTAGGGTCGTTGTCTTGCTGCATGACCCATCTTCTCTTGAGATTCAGTTCATGGACAGATGTCCTGACAGTTTCCTTTAGAATTCTCTGATATCATTCAGAATTCATTGTTCCATCAATGATGGCAAGCCGTCCTGGCCCAGATGTAGCAAAACAAGCCCAAACCATGATACTACCACCACCATGTTTCACAGATGGGATAAGGTTCTTATTCTGGGGGGCAGTGTTTTCCTTTCTCCAAACATAACGCTTTCTTTTAAACCAAAAAAGTTCTATTTTGGTCTCATCTGCCACAAAAACATTCTTCCAATAGCATTCTGGCTTGTCCACGTGATCTTAGCAAACGGCATGATGAGCAGCAATGTTCTTTTTGGAGAGCAGTGGCTTTCTCCTTGCAGCCCTGCCATGCACACCATTGTTGTTCAATGTTCTTCTGATGGTGGACTCATGAACATTAACATTAACCAATGTGAGAGAGGCCTTCAGTTGCTTAGAAGTTACCATGGGGTCCTTTGTGACCTTGCCAACTATTACACGCCTTGCTCTTGGAGTGATCTTTGTTGGTCGACATTTAGAGATGGTTCTGTAACCTTTTCCAGCCTGATGAGCATCAACAACTCTTTTTCTGAGGTCCTCAGAAATCTCCTTTCGTGTTTGTTCGTGCCATGATACACTTCCACAAACAGACTTTGATGGATCCCTGTTCTTTAAATAAAACAGGGTGCCCACTCACACCTGATTGTCATCCCATTGATTGAAAACACCTGACATTAATTTCACCTTCAAATTAACTGCTAATTCTAGATGTTCACATACTTTTGCCACTCACTAATATGTAATATTGGATCATTTTCCTCAATAAATAAATGACCATGTATAATATTTTTGTTTTATTTGTTTAACTGGTTTCTCTTTATCTACTCTTAGGACTTGTGTGAAAATCAGGTGATGTTTTAGATCATATTTATGCAGAAATATAGAAAATTCTAAAGGGTTCAGAAACTTTCAAGCACCACTGTATGTATACTATACAGTAAGTTAATGAAATACACAGATGGCAGTAACAATTACACCACTGCCCTGGATGAACATCACTGTATATGTGTATTTCTTTTGGACTGACCTGAAAAACTTAACTGAATTGACTTATTTTGGTCTTCTTTCTGCAGGCACATTCATATACAGCAACTTATAAACTGCCACATACCAGTACGCTCTTATTGTTTTGAATGGGCATTGCTGTGTCGGTTTTTCCTTGGCTATACTCTAACCTCTCCTTTAACATTATGTCATTGCAGGAAGTCACACATTGTAAACAGAAAGTACATTAAAAGGTGTGAAGCAGAGTGAAAGAGATCCAGGCTGGCGCAGCATGTTTTCCTCTAATGCACCGCTTTGCCTCTCAGACTGGGGCAATTACTGCCACTAAAGAGACTAGACTGAAAGATAGAGAGAAGGACTTACAGAAAAAAGCACTCATTTTACAGGTAGACAACCATATATGGAATTATGCTCGTAGCCCGTCGTTGCTGTCAAAGACCCCGAACCAGATACAGTGCCTAAAGGAAATCATCCTACTCATCTAAAAGTCACTCTCGTCTTAGAGCCTGAAATCAAAACCTATTAAAACATAAATTTTATCCGACTTTATTTCTACATTTTGCTTTAATGAGAAAAAAGGGAAGAGTTCTGAAAATGAATTAAAAATAACATAACAGACTTGGAAAGGTGATCAATCCTGATTTAATACTTTGCAGAGCCACCTTTTGCCTTAATTTCAGCCATAAGTCATCGTTTGGATATGTCTCCTCCAGCTTTGCTATAAAATTGTTCAAGCTCAGTCAAATTTCATTTTGAGTGACCATGGACTGGTCTCTTCAATTTACATTCTGCTTATTCTTTATTTAGGTTTTAGTGGTCACTGCACTCATACGTTGGTAGTCCCCTTTACTCTGTTTTCTAATGGTCAGGAACCTCACAGATAAGGTACTATTTGGGTGGTGGATCATTATCAGCGCTGCAGTGACACTGGTAGTGTGTTAGTGTATGTTGAGCTGGTATGATTGGATCAGATACAGCCCCGTTCACTCACTGTCCACTCTTTTAGAGACATTCACCCTGTTGCTCCAACTAAAGCCAGAATATGCAAATTCAGAGACAGCAGCTCATCTGTTGCTGCACAGTTTGTATTAATCATCCTCTAATCCTTCATCAGTGCTCACAGAACTCTGCCTACAGGATGCTGGTGGCTGGTCAGTTTTGGCTGGTGGACTATTTCCAGCAGTGACACTGAAGTGGTTTAAAACTCCAGCAGCACTGCCGTGTCTGATTCACTAATATCACTAATAACACACACTAACACACCACCAGAACATCAGTATCACTGTAGTGCTGATAATGATCCACCACCCAAATAGTACCTGATCTGTGGTGTTTCGATTGGGGTCCTGACCATTAGAGAACAGAGTAAAGGGGATTAACATAGTATGTTATTACCCTGATTTGTGAATTTAGGATCAGGGACAGAGTTAGAATTCAGATCCAGGGTCATAATGAGGGCTAGGGTCACAAGTTAGGGTCAAGGTCAGGGTTAGGGTCAGGGTTATAAGGGTCAGGGTTAGGGTCAGGGCTATAGAGTCAGGGTTAGGGTCAGGGTTATAGTGTCAAGGTTATGGTTAGAGTCAGGGTTAGAGTCCGGGGATAGGGTCAGGGGTTAGGGTTAGAGTTATAGGGTTAGGGTCAGGGTTATAGGGTCAGGGTTAGGATTAGAATTAGGTTCAGATCTACAGCTAGGTATACAGTTAAAAACACTAGTGGCATTCAAATTAGTGACATTCAAATGAGCGATATGCAAATATCTGCAATCTGATTGGCCAGTGCTTAACTTGAATATCTTTTGATCTACAGGTCTGAAATTGTCTGGAATTGTAGAACTACAAAGTGCAGTGATCACTAAAACTTAAATAAAGAATAAGCAGAATATAAACTGAAAAATACAGAATGCCCAAGACTTCTACACTACTGTAGGTCAAGGCCAGTTTCATTGTTGTGGGGTCATACAATGTAGACATCTTAATAATGAAAAAGTCTGTACTCTTTTTTAACTCTTTTTATGTTCTTAATACACCCATTCAACTGTTAGGGTTTATGTAGTGTGTGTCCAGATGCAAAACATAGGATGCTTAGGAGCCATCTTTTCATAGACTTTAAAGACAAGAGCAGTAGTCAGACTTTTAGATTGCCCTCTTATGCATAATTGCTCTCTTATGCATATTATAATCTCTGAACTGTCTGCTATCATGCATCTGTACTCTTCTTTGCACAGAACATTATGTGACAGCCTCAGCACCGGTGTAACTCCTGTGTTTGCGAACAATGGGAACTTGATATTCTGTTCTGTCTTTGCTGATATGTACACACCCACACAATTTAAATATTCCACTATGTGATAATAATCTTAAATATCCTCGATTCGACCCATGTGGTCTTGTGTTCTGAAGCTTTCTCCCAAGCGCTTGGTATCACAGAATAACGGGGCTAGCAGCCAGGGTCAATTCATGCTAAGGTTTTGGATTGGTCCCACACTGTTTTAGTTTCTGCAGGGATCCAGGTATTGATCCCACATCGTTTATGTTTTGGTAGGGACCTAGGTATTAGATATAATAGATGTACTGCATCCCGTTACCTTTCCAGATTTGGCATTCTCTTGACCGTGGTTGGTGAGCTCACAGAGGCTTTGCTCCATTTTCTTTCTTGCAAATCTCCAGAGCCAGAGTGAGCTTACTTCATCCGCTCTGGGGTAATACCCACAACTTACTTTGTCCAAGGAGGTGACAAAACGAAGCAAGGCTGATGCTTCAGTGAATTACTCAAGGTTCATTCTCAACCACAGAGAGAGAGAGAGAGAGAGAGAGAGAGAGAGAGAGAGAGAGAGAGAGATTAAATCACTTTATGACAAAAAATTCACATATTCACCAGGTAAAACTCTGAGAGACTGGATGGACAGAAATGTGTTTGCTGTAAATACAGTTCCTTGAGTAGTCAATTTAGCAGGAGGTAATTCTTTTTCAAGTCTTAATACAGTTCAGTTCTGCTCCACCCAGTCTCCAGCTTAGCCTGGACAGTTCAGGAGGATCATACTTAAACAAATTTAGGGACTCTATATGGAGCTGTGACAGCAGCATCACACATTCAGGCCATACCCTGGTTCATTCTACTACAGTTATAGTACAATTACCATACAATGGCCAACACTATTCATCAACTTCAGACAATAATGCTTAATCCTCCAATCCTAGATTTGCAGAATGTAACTAATTGAGTTACATTAGCCTTAACTCATCGCTCCCTTATCAGGGTTTTTTTTTCATTTTAGACAGCACAACATTTCCCAATTTGAACCAATTTATAACAATAACTCATCCAGCAGTCAAGACATATGACAAGATTGGCACTCGACAGAATCAGGATAAAGGAGCTTGGAAATAAGTGTAATTATGTTTCTCTGCAAACAAAGGTTTAGCCCTTTCCTCCTCACATTGTACACAATTAGCCTGACTGTGGATTGATGGAGGTCAGAGAGATAGAGACAGAATTTTTACATGGTTTTGTAAGCTAATCCAGCCCTGATGAGCATTAACACCTGATTGTCAAACCACTGATTAAAAAATACCTTACTCTACTTTCACCTTCAACATAACTGCATGCTTTTACCACTCACAGATATGTAATGACAAACAAACAAAAAATGCAGGGTTCCTTACATTTACTTTGATGTTATTTCACTGCAGACATCCCAAGATATTTCATGCTTTTTTTCCTGGTTCATTCACTTCATTTCATTTGCTAATGATCATCCATTCCTGCATTTCAGGGCTGCAATACATTCAAAAAATGTTAGAACAGGAGTTCCAAAAAATATAATAATAATAATAATAATAATAATAATAATAATAATGTCATTTTAAACACGTGATGTCAACATAAAGAAAAAAAAAGTGTCTCACATTTGTTGACAAACTGGAGATCCTCTGCCTATCTTTGCTCCTCAAAGACTCAGCCTTTCATGGATACTGCTTTTGTACCAAATCATGATTACAATCACCTGTTGACATTACCTTGTTGTAGATAATGCAAGAATGGATGTTTATTAACAAATGAAATGACGCTGACCAGACAAAACATGAAATATCTTGGGTCCATACTGTCTGCAATGAAACAGAAGTAAAAGTAAATGTAAGGAACACCGCAGGTTTTTTAATTTCCATTTTACATACCATCCCAACATTTTCTGATTTGGGTTGTTTAAGGATAAGTTTACGCTTAAGACTTACGCTTTGAATTAATTGAAAGGTTTGACAGTTTCAGTTGTGCCACCATAGTGCAGTGTGGTGATATAGCAGTTATGCTACTAGATAGTGAACTAACATGTCAAGGGTTCAAGGTGAAAGCACTGCCAAGTTGTCACTGTTGGGCCCTTGAGCAAGGCCCTTAATCCACAATTGCTTGGATTGTAAAATGTAAGATTGTATCAGTTGAAACTGACCTTGGATAAGAACGTCTACTAAAGTTCTGGCTCCAACAAACTGTCACAGTTTGGCCATTCAGCAAGGTCCTTCAATCTCCATTCTTGGTAAGTGACTTTGGATAAAAGCCTGTTAATCATAAATGTGTTATGTTTATGGGACTACGCAATATCGATACAAAAGGCCGTGTATGATTTCAAAACTTAACCATTTTATATTCTTCCTTGGAAATATTGGCTCCACTGTGGAAAAACACAGCCCCGGGGTCAAATTCCTGGGAATCGATATTCAAAATCAAATTCGACAAAAATACACACAACAAATGCACTGTCTACATAAGTACAGTAATTCCAGGTTTTACATCCCCCACTCATCCAATTCTACACATGTATAATGCTATTGATCATTAAATCACCATTTCTGTCTGGTTTGGTTGTGCATGTTTGTGCTCTAAGCGAAAATGACAGTGCGTTGTGCAGTGCTGAGAAAATGATTGGCTGCTGGCTCTCTTTTTCAGATCTCTATTTACATGGGGTAAGACAGAAAATAATGGCTGACCACCACCTGTCCAGCTACATACTACAGGTCAATGGACTGTTAATATTTCACATTGCCACAATCGCAGCTATAGCCCAATCCTGTGTGAATAGCACACTTCATTAATGGCCATGGCAATCTGAATATTAAACTGATCCCCGGTCCCATTGTTATGCTATTCTGCTGGTATCAGTCACTATGCACATGTGCTGTATACAAGATTTTGGAAGTTTTCCAACTAGATGACACTGAAGAAGTCACTTAGATGAGTGACGGAACATTTCTCCCACAAAACCTTATGTCCAGATGACCTGATTCAACTTCTCGGACTGTAAATATAATGTAGATCCTACATTTACTAGAAACACATTTATCCAATATTGTATGTGTTTTTTTTCTAACCTAATCATTGTTCTGTCAAATATGTGACAACAAAGCTGATGGGACATCCTTTATGGTTCCTTTCCACTAATTAATGAGGTCACTTGGGCCGAGCAGCAGGGTTTTCAAGTGCAGGGGAGAAGCAGAGAGGAGGAAGTGACTCATTACTTTGCGTACACAACCCCGGTGGACAGGATTACCCACATACGTTATTGTCAAAGGTCTCACTGAAAGAGGGAGAGTTATTACCTCATTTTAAACTCACAGTCTCTTCCGTTACACTGAATGTCATATGTTAACTGGTCAGAATGAACTCATGACCCAGTGGTTAAAGTTAAATAAAACACTGATGAACATACACTCACTGGTCACTTTATTAGGTACACCTTGGTAGTACCTGGTTGAACCCTTTTTTGCTTTCAGAACTTCTTTAATTCTTTGTGGCATAGATTCAACAAGGTGCTGGAAACACTCCTCAAAGATTTTGTCCATATTGACATGATAGCATCACATAGCTGCTGCTGATTTATCGGCTGCACATCCATGATGTGTGTCTCCAATTCCACCACATCCCAAAGTGCTCTACTGGACTGAGATCTGGTGACTGTGGAGGCAATTTGAGTAATGTGAAGGCATTTTCACCCAGACAACTGCCGTTTAATGCAGATACAGTGGTACTTCAGTTACCAGAATGGTACTTCGTTCCAGAAGGCTTTGTGGGTACTGAAAAAGATGATCACCGAGCAAATTTTTCCCATAAGGTTATAATGTCAACTGAATTAATCCATTCTAGACCCTCAGAAAATCCACACTGCATAAGGCGTTATATGCATCAATGAAGCCATATCGTACAGGTGCTCTCTGACTTATGATGGGGTTATATTCAGACAAATCCATCATAAGTTAAATATAACATGAACTGAGGAATTTAACTTTTTTTAATCATAGCGGAGATGAGGCTGAAGTTGGCTTCTTATTTGCATTTTCCGGTCCACCTTAAGTGACTGCAGTTACATTATGGCGCCTGTACATGGAGATTCCGCCTCATAAGTTAATGTTTAAAACACTTGTATTAACCTACAGTTGGCCAAAATCTTTACACAACGCTTAGTTTAATCATGTAATTAGTGAGCAATGAATTGAAAGTACAAAATACTTACTGTTTTGGTTAAATAACTTCAGACCGTGTTCTGGAGCATTCAACTCCTGTTTTGCTTTCGATTGCTTTTTGGTTGGGTCTAACCTTTTTAGGACCCATGGAGATTTATTTGCACTAAGAATACAGTACTGCAGATGTAAAAATAAAGACAAGCACAATAAACACAGTGCAGATCTTCTCTAAGCAAGAGCTATTGTGAACTTGAATCACTGGGTACCGAATCATGAATCGTGAACTGTGCATCATGAATTGAGTTTCAGCTGAAACGAGTCGCGTGGCTCGACTCATACAAGTTTAAGCAAATGCGCTGTGTACCGAGCAAACAACGAGAAAGTTTTTCTAGTCAAAATGCGTCGAAAACTGAATTTGTCAAGTTCCGAGGTGGTCGAAAACCAAGGTACTACTGTAATATTTTTTGCTTGGTAACACTATGAAGCACCCATAGTTATGGTTTGTATCCGAATTGGTTCCCTATTGACTATTCCCTGCATTCCTCATACCATATAGAGCATTATAAGTCTTTAGTTAACAGAACTGAAGGTAAATGAATGTGGATGCTTTGCTCAATAGGTACTATGTGACAGCAGACCCCATCACATATAAGCACTGAGCACAAGAAAATAGACTGCACATGCTGTTCTTTTTTTTTTTTTATAAAAGCTCCTTATAAAAGGGAGACTTTAAAAGTAAACCCAAAGAGCACAAGTCTAATAAAAGCAGTTGAATCAATCTCTGTGGAACGGAAATCATTTCAGAAATAAGATCCACCTCACATAAAATGGGTTCGCATATTGTTAGTGACATTGCAAAAGCAAGGCTTAAAAATAACATGTTCAAAGCAGACCCTATGTCTGATGAGATGACAGACAGAGAGAAACAACTATTTATGAATATTTATGATAGTGACTCACATGAAAATACGGAGTTCGATTTTGTTTTCATATTTTATATTACGTGTATTTTGAGGGGTCCTGTAGCCATTGCTGGTAAAGTCATGCAGAACGGTGCACGGCTTTATTACACAGAGCATGTGGACTAGAAGATTAGGTGTACTACAGTGACAGAAAGGGGGATTGATGGGTAACGATGAGATTACTTTCCCCATCGCCATCTGGCTCTGTAAGACTGGCATTTGAAAGTACAGCTGTGGGTTTCGCCCTATTCACTTCCCTCCTACCCATGTGCACACTCAGCCCATGCATGAAAGTTACTCATGAACACACAGGCATGCATGACACATACCATGTACATGTGTTAACACACTGTGTAGGGAGGTGTTAATCACACACTTGCAGTGTTAAAGGATTAGTGTTTTGAACTGGGCCTGGATAATATGGTCAAAAATTTCATCATAAGCTTTTTTTAAATGCTTATTCTGATGTTATATTCACTCACCAGTCACTATATTCGATACACCTTGACAGTACCTGGGTTGGACCCCCTTTTACCCTCAGAACTGCCTTAACTCTTTGTGGCATTGATTCAACAAGGTGTTGGAAACTTTCCTCAAATATTTTGGTCCATATTGACATGATAGAACCATGCAGTTGCTGCATCCAAAGGTGCTCTATTGGATTGCGATCTGGAGACTATGAAGGCCGTCTGAGTACAGTGAACTTTTGAGATGATTTGAGGTTTCTGACATGGCACATTATCCTGCTGGAAGTACCCATCGGAAGCCATCATGGGTACACTGTGGTAATGGTCAGCAACAATGCTCTTCTGGGATTACCTCATCTAGTTTATTTAGCATGCATCAAGACGATACCCAGGTAGACTGTGGTGTTTAAATGATGGTCAATTTATGTTAAGGAGTCCAAAATGTGCCAAGAAAGTACAGCCCCCAGCCGCATTACACCAGCACCAGCAGGTCCATGCTTTCATTTTTTTTGACCCTACCATCTGAATGTCACAACAGAAACTGAGACTCATCAGACCAGGCACCATTTTTCTAATCTTCTGTCCAAAGGTAGGTAAATCCAAGTCATAGTCTAAACTAAAAATTAACTGGTCCCTGTCAAAATGTTTGCCAGAAGTACTGAATATCTGCATGTATTATTATCATAGTGGTTTGAAATTATTGTACAGGCTGCCATATAGATTCACTCTGACCAGTGAAAAACTACATGTAACCGGTTTTTGAGTGACTAGCATATAAAAAAACCTTAAAATACAAAGACAGTCAAACCCGTTATCCAAATGTACCTTGTTTCTGAAAATGACTTGGATAATAAATATTCTGGTACTAAGCACATTATATCTATTATGCTGTATCTTATGGGAAAATCCCTTCATACTTTTAATTATTTCAGCTGCATTTTGTCCTCTCTTTCACTCCCTGTTGTGCTCTCATTTGCTCTCTCTTGCACTCTTACGTGGGTTGTGTGTGTGTATTATTCCTATAGAAATTATAATTGATACAGAAGTAAACAGTGTGATTTTTCGCATAGTGTGTCACGTTCTCCCCTCAGGCTACCTTCTAGTTGTTTATTACTGTAAGAGCATTAGTGTAAAAAAGGTAGTCCTAAAGATGAGTTTCTTCACTATTTGACCTAATAATTAATCAATTCAAACAACTTATAAATAATTAAAAAACCCCAAAGTGTAGTTTCTTACTCATAGGAAGGAAGTGGAAGGTGCAGGCAGAGGCAAAATGGCATTCAGAGACACCATCTATATCAGTTGCATTACATTCTGTTGAATTCTGATAATTAAGAAATTACGTCCATAGCCGTGAAGAGTACTGTGCTGCATTTAGAGGTAAAAGTAATATTTTGAATTATTATTTGTTCTGTTACATTTAACACGAGGCCAGTTTAGAAAACACTAAACAAACAAAACAAAAAATGTTAATGTATTGTGGAAGTTGCGGTCCAGTAGTAGTTAAACAGTGTCCCAACTGGTCTCCTCCCTCATTCCAAAGATATGCGTTAGGTTGTTTGGCATCTCTAAAGTGTCCCAGTGTGTGTATGTGTGCTGTGATTGATTTATTCTAACGCTGCTACATCAGTAGGTTGAATTTACTAGTTGCTGAAGCTGCAACCCCATCAAGATGAATACAAGCAATTACTATTTGCATCCGCAGAGTACCACAAGCTGTCGCTACTTCCAGATGTTAACCTTCCTAGATGAATACAAGCTGCTACTTCTCCCAGATAATTACAAATATGTGCGATTTCAGATGACTACAAGCTGCTACACTTTCCAGACATCTACTACTTCTTCTTCTTCTTCTTCTTCTTCTTCTTCTTCTTCTTCTTCTTTCGGCTTCTCCCTTTATCAGGGGGCGCCACAGCGAGTTAAACGTTTCCACCTCACCCTGTCCTTCACGTCCTCTACTGTCACCCCAACTCCTGCATATCTTCATTTACCACAACCATATAATTCCTCTTTGGTCTTCCTCTCCGTCTCTTGCCTGGCAACTCCATTGCCAACATCCTCCTACCAATATATCCACTATCCCCTCCTCTGCACATGTCCAAACCATCTGTCTTCCCTGTCGAATTTTGTCTCCCAATTTTGCAACCTGTGCTGTCCCTCTGATGATCTCATTCCTAATCCTGTCCACCCTAGACACTCCTAAAGAGAACCTCAACATCTTAAGTTCTGCCACCTCCAGCTCTGCTTCCTGTCTCTTTGTCAGTGCCACTGTCTCTAAGCCATACAACAAGGCTGGTCTCACTACTCTCTTATAAATCTTTCCTTTCACTTTTGCTGTGACCCTTTTGTCACACAGCACTCCTGACACTCTTCTCCACCCACTCCATCCTGCCTGTACTCTCTTCTTTACCTCCTTTCCGCCTTCCGCACTCCCCGTTTCCTTGGACAGTTGATCCCCAAGTACCTGAACTCCTGTACATTTGTGACCACTGATCCCTGTAGCCTGACTGTTCCACCTGCCTCCCTTTCATTTACACACATGTATTCTGTCTTACTACAGTTGACTTTCATTCCTCTCCTTTCTAGATTATACCTCCACCTCTCCAAGTTCTCTTCTACCTGTTCCCTGTTCTCACCACAGATCACAATGTCGTCTGCAAACATCATAGTCCACGGCGATTCCTGTCTGACCTCATCTGTTAGTCTGTCCATCACCAGAGCAAATAAGAAGGGACTCAGGGCCGATCCTTGATGCAGTCCCACCTCTACCTTGAAGCTATCTGTCACTCCTACAGCAACAGCTCACCACTGTCACGCTGTTATATCATACATGTCCTGCACTAATATAACGTACTTTTCAGCCACTCGAGATTCCTCATACACCACCACAGTTCCTCCCTTGGCACATTGTCATAAGCTTTTCTCCTAATCCACAAATTCCTCCATTCCTCCGGCATACTCTCATTCACCAGAATTCCATTGAATAATCTAGTCAAAAACACCACTCCCAGCTCTCCTAGACTTTTCCATACCTCAACCGGTCTGCCTTTCCATTCTTCATCCTTTTCAAAGCTTTTCCTCACTTCTTCCTCGCTAATATTTGCTACATCCTGTTCCACAATTTCTACACCATCCAGCCTTCTTTCCCTTTCATTTTCTACATTCATCAACTCCTCAAAATACTCCTTCCATCTTTCCCTCACCCTCTCCTCACCTGACAGTACATTTCCATTTCTATCCTTGATCACCCTGACATGCTGCATATCCTTTCCAGCTCTATCTCTCTGTCTCGCCAGCAGATACAACTCCTTCTCTCCTTCCCTACTGTCTAACCTTTCATATAACTCATCGTAGGCCTTCTGCTTGCCCTTTGCCGCATCTCCTTGTAGTCCTGCCTACTCTCATTAGTCCTGTTCCCTGTCCCATTTTCTTCTTTGCTGACCTCTTTCTCTGAATAAACCTCCTGCACTTCCTCGTTCCACCACCAGGTTTCCTTTTCATCCTTTGCCTGCCCAGAAGACACACCCAGTACCTTTCTGTACTGTCTGTCTAATTACTGTTGCTGCTACTCTGCCCAGTCGTCTGAGAGCTCTTTCCTATCACCCAAAGCCTTTCTCAGCTCCTCTCTGAACTCCTTACCACATTCTTCCTTTCTCAACTTCCACCATTTGGTCCTCTGCTCTGCCTTTGTCCTCTCCCTCTTGCAAACCACCAGAGGCCATCCTGCACACCACCATCCGATGCTGCCTATCTACACTCTCCCCCTGCCACTACCTTACAATCACCAATCTCTTTAAAGCAACCTCTTCTACATAGGATGTAGTCTACCTGTGTGCTTCTCCCTCCTCTCTTATAAGTCACTCTATGCTCCTCCTTCTTTTGGAAATATGTTGTTAACCACAGCCATTTCCATCCTCTTTGCAAAATCCACCACCATCTGTCCTTCTAGGTTCCTATCCTTAACACCAAATCTGCCCATCACTTCCCTCATCTCCTTTATTACCTTCACCAAACATGACCATTGAAATCTGCACCAATCACCAGTCCTCTCCTCCTGGGAATGCTCTCAACCACTTCATCTAACTCTCCCAGAATCTCTCTTTCTCCTCTAATTCACAGCCAACCTGTGGTGCATAGCCACTAAACAACATTCACCATTACACCCTCAATTTCCAGCTTCAGACATATTATCCTATCTGACACCCTTTTCACCTCAACGACATTCTTTACATAGTCCTCCTTCAGGACCACACCAACTCCATTTCTCTTCCTATCCACACATGGTGTAGAACAGTTTTAAACCCTGCACCAATGCATCGAGCCTTGCTACCCTTCCACTTTGTCTCCTGCACACCAAAAACATCGACCTTTCTCCTCTGCATCATATCAGCCAGCTCTCTACCATTCCCTGTCATCGTCCCTACATTTTTGTGTTGCTACCCTCAGTGCTATATTCTGGCCCCTCCTGATTTCTCTCTGTCTCCTCACACGCTTCCCTCCTCTTCATCTTCGGTAAACAGTAGTCCAATTTCCGCTGGTACCATGTTTTGCTACCAGTACCAGTGGGCGGTCGTTGTAACCCGGGCCGCGACCGATCCGGTATGTTGAAATTATTATGAACTCGCATACTTTATTTGGCAAATGTTTTACACCGGATGCCCTTCCTGACGCAACCCTCACCATTTATCCGGGCTTGGGACCGGCACTAGGAATACCCTGCCTGAGCAATCTAGCGGCTGGTTTTTCCAGACATCTACTACTGCTACTGCTACTCCTTATAGAGGACTACTCCTATCTGCCACTCCTATTTTGAGAACTACAAAGCTATAATTTCTTTCAGAAACATGCTGTTGTGACATCCAGAGGCTACAAACGACTTGCTCCCATAAACGGGCGACTGCTGATTAGGACCTACTTGCTTATTATTATGTTTATTAATGTCATGTTGCTAACCACTATCATATTTACCATGGTTCCTCCTACCTCTGTTGTAGAGAGGTTTCCTATTTATTTAGCACTTTCCTGAACAATTCAGCACAACAGGGTGACATATTGATGACATTTTAACCAAGTGAGTCAAGACTGAAAGAAAATTTGAAATCAGCTAAAACAAAGAACGAATGAATGAAAGGGTGAAAGCAACCTCTTTTTTTTCTGTTTGAAAGGTTATGTGACTCGGCAGTTTTGACTCACAGTTGATGGAAGGTTTTTTTTCTGCCTTTTGTTTCTTTCTTCTACTTTATTCATAAGGAAATGCCAGGGAAACCCACCAGCACATCATCAGCACATCAAGCTGCCACTCAAAATACTGACAGCTTCAAGATACAAGGAGAAAAATAAAACCAAACTGAATAGCTGTACTATGTCAAACGTAATGAATGGGATCTTCCATTGTTATGGAGGCACACGATCACCATAACTGTCCTTTGTCACTTTACACTGAATCTTGACAGATATGTAGATCATAGAAATCAAATGAACATCTTGTTCTTTATTAATTCTTAAATGAATTAATCTTTCATATTAAACAAGCATTTTTTGATTGTGAACTTTTGATAGTGAACCAATGGGCCAAACCCAAAATTTCAAAATTAGTGTTTACATTTACAGCATTTAGCAGGCTCCCGTATCCAGAGCGACTTACAATTGATACAGTCTTACAATCCAAGCAATTGTGAGTTAAGGGTTTTGCTCAAGGACCCAACAGTGGCAGCTTGGCAGATTTGGAATTTGAACCCTGGACCTTCTGGTCCTGAGTCCAGTACCTTAACCACTAGGCTGCTACAGTCCTACATGGTGTTATTCCCACGTAATGGCAATGGCTTCAAATAGTTAGACATGTAGTTGAAAAATGTTTCCCAGATAGTTTGTGTTTAATCAGAGACCAGATGTAGTGGTACCTCAGTTCTCAACCACTTCAAAACTCGTCGAATTTGGTTGTCGACGCATTCTGACTTGAAAAAAATTGTCTCGATTGTCATCGTTTTCTCGGTATTTGCTGCACTTGCTTAAACTTGTATGAGTCGAGTTGCACAACTCAGCGAAACTTGAATCACAATTCATGATTCATGATTCAGTACATAGTGATTCAGTGATTCAGATTCACAATGGCCCTTGCTCAGTGAAGATCTTTGCTGTGTTTATTGTAATACTTCTACATCTAGAGTACAGTATTCTTAGTGCAAATAAGTGCTTTATGGGTCCTAAAAAGGTTATTTATATCAGTCAACTTAAAGCAAAGGAAGCCTGTGAATGCTTCAGAACACAGGCTGCTGTTAGCTTAGCAGCTATGCTAGCGCTCTGAGTTCACCAATAGAGTAATTGTTTTGCTTTTACTTTTCACTTTCAATACATTACTCACTAAATTAAAATAAATTTTCAACACCTTATTATAAAATAAGCTCTGTGTTAATGATTTTGGTCAACTGTAGATTAGTGTTTTAAACATTAACTTACTTATCATTACTTATCATAGGCTATACTATTATACACTATAGACCGCTCTACCAAACACTCATTAAACTCCACAGTTCATGACACATTTAACTTATGATGGATTTGTTGGAACATATCCCCTTCATAAATCAGGGAGCACCTGTATATTACAACTCCATTAATACATATAATGGCTTATAAAGTGTGGATTTTCTGGGGGTCTGGAATGGATTCATTCAATTTACATTATTCCTTATGGGAAATATTTGCTCTGTACTCATTGTTTTTGGTTCTTGACGGGTCTTCTGGAACAAATTAATGACAAGAACCAAGGTACCACTGTATTCCCTACAGGGTTCAAAGCTGGACCAGGCCAAAACATGAGTCTGGTGGTCTGTGGCAGATTACCAAATAATGACTAATCATCAGGGAGAGTTTTGAAAGACGTTTGTTTCATTTATGACATTTACCGTATTTTTTGGACCATAAAGCGCACCGGATTATAAGAGGATTAAAGATTAAAGGATTTTTAGTGCACCTTATGGTCCGAAAAATATGGTAACTGTTTTCATGGTTTTATCTTTATGTACAGGAAGATTGTGTAAGTGAATTCCCTTGATTCCAACTTTCTCCCCGAACAGCTCACTGAAGCAATAAGCAGTGACAAGCAAATGGCCTCAGGAGTGCATTTACATACAGTGGTGTGAAAAAGTGTTTGCCCCCTTCCTGATTTCCTATTTTTTTGCATGTTTGTCACACTTAAGTGTTTCGGAACATCAAACCAATTTAAATATTAGTCAAAGACAACACAAGTAAACACAAAATGCAGTTTTTAAATGAAGGTGTTTATTATTAAGGGAGAAAAAAATCCAAACCAACATGGCCCTATGTGAAAAAGTGATTGCCCCCTAAACCTAATAACTGGGTTGGGCCACCCTTAGCAGCAACAACTGCAACAAGCGTTTGTGATAACTTGCAATGCATTGAGGAGGAATTTTGGCCACTCATCTTTGCAGGATTGTTGTAATTCAGCCACATTGGAGGGTTTTCCAGCATGAACGGCCTTTATAAGGTCCATGCCAAAGCATCTCAATAGGATTCAGGTCAGGACTTTGACTAGGCCACTCCAAAGTCTTCAGTTTGTTTTTCTTCAGCCATTCAGAGGTGGACTTGCTTTGGCTGGTGTGTTTTGGATCATTGTCCTGCTGCAGAACCCAAGTTAGTTTCAGCTTGAGGTCACCAACAGATGGCCGGACATTCTCCTTCAGGATTGTTTTGGTAGACAGCAGAATTCATAGTTCCATTTATCACAGCAAGTCTTCTAGGTCCTGAAGCAGCAAATCAGACCATCACACTACCATCACCAACCGAGATACGTGAGGCATGAAGTTCTTTGGATGTTGTTGTGGGTTTTTTTTGAGACCTCTTGGATGAGTCGTCGCTGCGCTCTTGGGGTAATTTTGGTCGTCCGGCCACTCCTGGGAAGGTTCACCACTGTTCATGTCCCATTTGTGGATAATGGCTCTCTCACTGTGGTTTTGCTGGAGTTCCAAAGCTTTAGAAATGGCTTTTATAACCCTTTCTAGACCGATAGATCTCAATTACTTTCTTTCTCAATTGTTCCTGAATTCCTTTGGACCTCGGCATGATGTGTAGCTTTTAAGAATCTTTTGGTGTACTTCACTGTCAGGCAGGTCCTATTTAAGTGATGTCCTGATTGAGAACATGTGTGGCAATAATCAGGCCTGGGTGTGGCTAGAGACAGTGAACTCAGGTGTGGTAAACCATAGTTAAGTTATGTTTTAACAAAAGGTGGGGGCAATCACTCTCTCACACAGGGCCATGTAGGTTTGGATTTCTTTCTCCCTTAATAATAAACACCTTCAATTCATTTTGTGTTTACTTAAGTTGTCTTTGATTTAATATTTCAATTGGTTTGATGTTCCGAAACACTTAAGTGTGAAAAACATGCAAAAAAAGGGGGCAAACACTTTTTCACACCACTGTAATTTTTTGTTTTTTGTTGTCAGGACCGTTATTATGTGTGTATATATATATATATATATATATATTAAATTAAAAGCTTAATATTTGGCAATTGTAGTGTTTTTTTAACCCAGGAGTGCACTGGGCTAGATAAACTAGGCTAGATAAAAAGACAGGCAGACAAAAATCAATTCAATTCTAATGCTTAATATACTGCCATTATTCAGGTTATAATAGTGTCAGTAATGATCTGGTCAAAATTGTTCCATTTACATTTACAGCACAGAGCCCATGCTATTATTTAGAGAAATGTACAATTCAGCTGAGCAGGTACATTTGAAGTGGCCTTTTCAAGAGTCTGAAAAATTCTGATTAGTAGAACATTAATCACTGAGCCAAATCATTATGTTCAGATGGTTCCTATTAAGGTTAGTCTACTCTTCTACACACTACATCTAGAATTTGAGAGAGCATATTTCACCATCAACCACAGTCTCATGCAAATGTTTGGTCAACCCTGGTCATAAAATCACTCTTTTACACATTATTATTTTTGTAAATGATATTTTCTGTAATTTTTTTTTCTTGTCTGTTTACACCGCAAAACATGGCACCTTTTATTTCGTTATACCCTGTATAATGACAATAAAGATATTCTGATTCTGATTCTGAAAATACTCTTGATAGTCTGAACTTTATCAACCCATTTTACACAGCATTACCATTCTTCACAATTTATGCACAAACTTCTGACTTTAGGTTACATTTGTCCACTTTCACAACCTATTAATAACATAAAATGTAAGTTAAATAGTTTGTTCTATTGCAGTTTTTATCAGAAGCTATTTTACCATGGAAATAAGTTTATATATTTACAGTAAATATGACATCTAGGGCTCTGTAGGTATTATAATAGCACTGATGCTTCTGAATGTGTTCAGCTCAGGTTTTCTATGGACGGGTTTTACTCAGACATACAGTGCTGTGAAAAAGTCTTAGGCCACCATTACATTTGTTGTTTTAGCTGTGATATAATGACCATATGTAACATATTGGTAACGATTTGATAGAAAAATTTCAAACTTGGATTCGTCACTTCATAATCCTCTTTTCCACTGATCTTCATTCCAATCTTTGTGAGCTTTAGCATATCTTAGCCTTTTCTATCTGTTCTCCTTCCAAAAAAGTGGTCTCTTGGCTGCTAACCTTGCAAAAAAGACCATACCTGATCAAGCTTCTTTGGACTGTAGAAGTGTCAACTTGGCATCACAATGAAGCTGAAGTGTAAGAGGAGATCACACTAAATACTTGCCACTGTAGTCGGTAGCTGATTGTTCAGTTTTTTTTAATAATGCATACAAATTTCCTGTACTCTCTGGTTGTATTCCTATAAAGAGACAGAGAAATACTTATATACTGTATGGTCATTATGACTTAACATTTCTAAAACAATCTAATCTAATAGTGGGTTAAGACCTTTTCACAGTACTGTACATTCATGAGTTTATCCATTTATTCATGCATCTATTCACACAGACACAGGGAGAACATGCAACCTCCACACAGGCAGCAGCCAGACTGTGACTCGAATTCATCTCTCTGGAGCTGTGAGGCGACAGCGTTAACCACTGCATCACAGTGCCACATAACCTAAGCTACATTTATAAACGTTAATAAAAGTTGTAATCATCAGTAAAGGAATAAGGCAAATAAAGAAATGAAGGCAGCAACTGTGACTTGAGTACAATGATTTATACATTAATCTATGCTCAAAAACAGGAGAAAGTACAGTACTTTGATTATTTTGCACCATGTTACTCCTAATGCTGCATGTAGGAGGTCAAAAGAAATAAACACCCAATTAGAACAATCGACTTCGTTGGGCAATTGGTCAGCCAGAGTCAACCACAGTGTGAGAAGTCTAATTCACATAACCTTTGTTAATTATCGCTGATGACTGAATGACTTTGAATAGGCTATGAATATCACATAATAATAATAATGTCCCAGCATAATCAACAGTATCACACATAGATGATGCATCTTTATCACACTGTACAGCTGGATTGTGTGTGAAAACACAAGCCAATCATGCCTGCACATGATGCTAACCCTGACCGGAAGGCACTGTCTGGACTCTAAGCCTGGTCACTGCAATGGTGTGATCGTTTATTAATCCATTACACCTCCCAAACACCACATATTATCATGTCAAACTAGATATACAGATTGACAGACAGAGATTTCAGATGCCAGTGAAATGTTTGTTTAGCAGTGAAATTTGACACACAACCCTTCTGAAAAGAAGAATGTTCCCACAAGGATAGAAGATCTGATTTTTATTTCACTTGTGGGAACATTTATCTAAATACCTAAAATTTTTATTTTAACTTTCATTTGAAAAGACAGAATGGCCAAAATATTTGCTTAGGTTACCGAGGTTGAGGTCAGTGGGGAAGTCTTCACAGTGATAGAAAGACAAACTAGTGTGTGGGGGCCAGATTTACTGTATATTAATGTCCCCACAAGGATAGAATGATCTGACATTTTTTAGATAAACTGCAACTTTCAAAAAAAGCATTTCCATTAGATTACTGAGGTTAAGATTAGGGTTAGGTGTAGTATTAATCAGCTAAAGTGGGTCTGTGGTAGCCTAGCGGTTAAGGTCCAGAAGGTCCAGGGTTCAAATCCCACCTCTGCCAAGCTGTAGCAGTTGGGTCCTTGAGCAAGACCCTTAACCAACAATTGTTTGGATTGTAAGACTGTACCAATTGTAAGTCGCTCTGGATAAGGGCGTCTGCTAAATGCTGTAAATGTAAGTAATCATTATGTCTGTGGAAAATCCCCAAAACAGTTGTTAGCTGTGTGTGTGTACCTTGTCTTCCTATACTTGTGAGGACCAAATGTATTCACAATGATAAGAAAACCTGGCTATTTTGACTCGTGAGGACTGATTTGCCTGTCCTCACTTCTTTAATTACTCATCTAATCTCATTTCATCTCCTTTTCCGCTTATCCATTTCAGGGTTGCAGGACAAGAAGCCCAGCCATCTCTGTCCCCCACATCTTCTACCAGCTCCTCCTGGAGGATCCCAAGGCCAGTCGGGGGACATAAACCCTCCTATTGGTCCTGATCCTAATTTGGGGTTTCTTCCAAGTTGGCCGTCCCTGGTATACCGTACCTCCAGCGGGAGGCGTCCAGAAGGCATCTTTTGTCAGATGTCCGAACCATCTCTAAATATGAAGAAGCGGTGATTCTACTCCAATCTCCTCCCAGATCACAGATTACCCCCAGCAGCCCACCGGAAAAAGCTCATTTCAGCTGCTTGTGTCCACAACCTTGTTGTTTGGTCATCACCCACAGTTCATGACCATTGGGTGAGGGTGGAGATGTAGATCAGTCAGTACTTGAGAGCTTTGATTTATGGCTCAACTCCCTTTTCACCACTATGGTCCGGTACAGCGATGAACAAAATCTCAAGATACTTGAACTCCTTCACTTGGGGTAGGTTGTCACCCACTACCTGAAGAGAGCACGGCAACTTTTTCTAGAGTGATAACCATGGCCTCAGGGTTGAAGGTGCTCATCCTTATGCCAACTGCTTTACACTGAAAAAAATGGAAACCATTTAATATGAAAGGACACCAGAAGGACATCATCACCCTCCTGTCCCAGACTACGTCTCACAACACTGTCCATGAATATTAGGAACAGGAGACAAGGAACAACCCTGGCAGAGCCTAACGCCCACACTGTACAAGTCTGACGCACTGCCAAGAATGTGAACACAACTCAAACTTTGAGAGCAGAAAGACAGAACAGCTCACCTCAGTGACCCCTGGTAACCCATACTCACACAGAGCACCCCCTACAGGATGTCTCAGGGAACATGGTCAGATGCCTTCTCCAAATCCATAAATTTGCTTTTGTTTTTTGTTTTTTTACAAAAAAGCTAGCTTTATTTAAAAAACAAACAGACAAAAGAACCAAAATACTCACATGAGGTTACTGAGGTTATGGTTAGGGTTAGGTGTAGGTGTAACATTAATTAGCTACAGTAATCATTAATGCAAAATACTCTCAAGAATAGCGAGACAATTGTGTGTGTGTGTTTGTGTGTTTGTGTGTGTGTGTGTGTGTGTGTGTGTGTGTGTGTGTGCGCGAGCTATAGCGAGGGCGAGCTGTGACACCATGACTGATGTCTGTGTGATAAAGAGACTGAACATATCACACCCCATGACCTCTCAACCACACCCACTCACAACACCTTACAGCAGACAGAAACAGTCTGTGAGCATGAGTTGTGAGTTGCGTGTGGGTGTGTACTTACTACACTGATTAACATGTATTGACAAACTATGCAGGGACAGTAATTTCAACTTCATCCAGCATTATTCAGCTCGATTCACACTGGAACATGTGCCCACTGTTAGCTGTGTGATCAAGGTCAACAAATGCAGGTCTAATGAGCAAGACACGCCTACATTAATGGCAGAACAACACAGCCTGCAAATAGGCAAATGGCACAGCAGAGAACAAGCAAACAGACAGTTAATAGGCATCATTTATGCTATAGAAAGCTGATTTACTAGCAGAATAACCTCCCCAAATTTTTTCTTCCATAATACTTGGTTTCACTGTAAGAATAGTCACCTTAGTAGTCATAGTCATCAGATAAACTGGTACTTGAAAGTTACTGAATCGTTTAGGATTTTCAATATTTCTGAATAAAGATGACCTAAAACATCATCGGTTTTTCACATAAGTCCTAAAAGTAGATAATGACAACCCAATTCAACAAATGAGACAAACATATTACACTTGGTCATCTATTTACTGAGGAAAATGATCTCATAGAAGTTCATGTTTTCTGCCACAGATCATGGACCACACCCCCCTGGTGGAGGGCAAAGCCTGTATCTCGGGGGTCTCCTGCTGCTATCAGGACTTTTTTAACCGGGGACCAATTGGCCCATTGACTGGGTTCGGGCAGGGTACCTGAGGACTCCCTTGGAGGACTTTACCCCGTGGTCCAGATCTGTGCCTGAGTGGCCTGAAAGCCCAGCCTCTTCGTCCTCCTTTTTGTCTCCTGTTTTGTTTAATCTTGTGTCTGTCCCTCCTCTGTTTTGGCCCCCTGCCTTGTTCTCGTCAGTGTTTTGCTCTGCTCCCTTGGGTTAGTCTGGGTCTGTCCTGTTTTCTAGCTTTCTCTTTTCCCCTGTCCTTTGCGCTTCGGAGATGCGCCTTTAGAGGGGGGGTTATGTAACAAGGATGCAAACCTTCAGGTGCATCCATTCGGTTTAGCTCCCTCTGCTTTCTGCTTCCCACCCAGCAGGTGGGGCTGTAGCCACCTGCTGGTCTGTCTGCTATATATACCCCGCTTCCTGTGCACTTTCTTGTCTGGCTTTATCTTATCACTTTGTGGTTGTCTTTGCCTCCTGTCTCCTGATTTCTGATTCTCTGTGCTGGTTTGTCTCTTCTACTTAGTCTTGTCTCTTTGTATCTTGGTCCTTGTTGCTCTGTGTTCTCAGTATTTTATGGTTGTCTTAGGTCTAAGCTGTGTTCTATGTTTAGCGTTAGCCTTTTTGTTTGTCACATGTTAGCTTGTTGTCTTGTTAGCTTGTTAGTCTGTCCTTTGTATTATTGGATGTTGATTGTCCCCATTCTTAGTTTAGTTCTGTATGGTTTGTTTGTATGTTTCACTATGTCACCTGTAAATAAACCTTCACCACTTGCAACTACGTCGGTTTCCCTTGTCCCTGCTTATCCGATTCGTGACAGAAAGCCAGACCAAACAAAGGACGTAGCAAGTGTGTCACCCGTCCATCGTAATTCCTGCTCAGAGTCCTCTGATGATGAGTATCCGGAGGACTACTTGATATGGGAGTACCAGCCTCCCTTAACTCAGCTCAGCTTAGACCCGGACATGGAGATTTCTTGTCCAGCAGTACTCCTCCAAAATCCGGACAACGACTCTCCCAGGCAGCCAGGAAGCACCGTCGGAAGCGGAGGTCCATGCCTGCTATCTCTGTGCCTGAGTCCCCACCTGCTACCATGACGCCCAATGCAGCGATCGCTAGCTCGGCACTGGTGTCCATGCCCACGGAACCTACGCTCACTAGCATCATGCCCGCGTCCCCATACACCCCCCACCGGCCCCGGTCACGGCTAGTCAGCCATGTGCTGGATCCTCCTCTTGCCAGCTGCTCGAGGGGCTCGGTTATCTCAAGGGTCAAGCCTGCCCCCATGCTCTATGGTTCCCCAGAGATCTCTGTTTCTACTGGCCACAGCTGTCTCCAGCACTTTGGGCCATGACTGAGGTCCAGCAGGTCCTCCAAGGGGTCTCAAGAGCTCTGGAAATTGCCAAGGGCAGGGTAGTGTTTGCCCAGCAGTTTTTTGGGGGGTCAGAGGTGGGGAAACTTGTCCTGGGGGTACTAGGAGTGCTGTGAATGGCTCACTCTGTGGTTACCCAGAGTCTTGAGATTGCCGAACCTTGGGTCGTCTCACCCTCTGACCTTCCAGAGGCCGTCAGCTCCCGAGAGGCCCTTCCAGAGGCCGTCAGCTCCCGAGAGGCCCTTCCAGAGGCCGTCAGCTCCCGAGAGGTCCTTTCAGAGGCCGTCAGCTCCCGAGAGGCCCTTCCAGAGGCCGTCAATCCAGAGAGGCCATTCCAGAGGCCGTCAGCACCAGAGAGGTCTTTCAAGTGGTCATCAGCAGACCGACGGCGACCCCGCTCACCAGCAGCCCGACGGCGACTCCGCTTGCCAGCAGTCCGACGCCGACCCCGCTCGCCAGCTGCAATACTGCAACCCCTGCCCACGTCTACGCTGCCCCTGGGGTCCCTGCAGACTTCAGATCATGGACCACACCCCCCTGGTGGAGGGCAAAGCCTGTATCTTGGGGGTCTCCTGCTGCTATCTGGACTTTTTTACTGGGGACCAATTGGCCCATTGACTGGGTGCGGGCAGGGTACCTGAGGACTCCCTTAGAGGACTGGAGCCACCTGCTGGTCTGTCTGCTATATATACCCCGCTTCCTGTGCACTTCCTTGTCTGGCTTTATCTTATCACTTTGTAGTTGTCTTTGGCTCCTGTCTCCTGATTCCTGATTCTCTGTGCTGGTTTGTCTCTTCTACTTAGTCTTGTCTCTTTGTATCTTGGTCCTTGTTGCTCTGTGTTCTCAGTATTTTATGGTTGTCTTAGGTCTAAGCTGTGTTCTATGTTTAGCGTTAGCCTCTTTGTTTTGTCACATGTTAGCTTGTTGTCTTGTTAGCTTGTTAGCCTGTCCTTTGTATTATTGGATGTTGATTGTCCCCATTCTTAGTTTAGTTCTGTATGGTTTGTTTGTATGTTTCACTATGTCACCTGTAAATAAACCTTCACCACTTGCACCTACGTCCGTTTCCCTTGTCCCTGCTTATCCGGTTCCTGACAGCGCAAGAGGGTAGTATGAATGTCAGGCAAAGCAGCTGCTACTTTAAGGTGAAGCAGGAAAGATCCCTGCTCCTTTACTCCTTTATTCACCTGTTTTACGTTATCTCTTTTTAAAGTCAAAGTCAGATTTATTTCTATTGCACTTTTTTAAAATGGAGCATTTAAAAGGCAGCTTTACTTTTGTAAACTATCTTCTGTTATCTAAGGTCAATTCCAAACTGAGCAAGCCTAGGGCAATAGTGGCAAAACTCCTCACACATTATAAGGAAGAAACCTTGGGAGAACCAAGACTCAAAAAGGTACCCATCCTCCTTGGGTGGCTTAGATGCTATATTGAAAATTAAACTAAGTTACCTTATTAAGCTAACTCTAATTAATACGTTTATAGTAATAGTTAAAATAAACAGAAGCTAAATATAAAAATTAGCAAACAACATGAATAAACACAGTGTTTCATCCTAAACTTAACCCTAACCTAACCCTATTATTAAACTCTTAACAGCTAAACAGACATGTTATTGAAGCAGTATTATAAGCAGTTTATATTATGAGAATTTTGACAGGGAAATGACAGACATAATGCAGCACCTCTCACGTAACTGAATTCTTGTTCCCCTGCATTTATGGAAACTGCACTGGTTGAGACTCTGAGCGTCTAAGCTTGTGAATTCAAAACTGAGACCCAGCTGCCACCCTCAACTCCTCTGCATGAGTGTAACTCACTCTGGAATCTGCTAAATGCTAGAACATCAGCACTTACTAACTTTTAGGGGGCATTATAGGTGTAAAATATGAGACCAAGCATACAGCATATCTAATGCGAACATGCTGACTGAGTGGAAAGGAGGACAGTTTGTGAATGAAGCAGGATTTATCACTGTAAGTGTTGATTGCTTCAATGAAATTTGTGAATAAAGAATGTGGGAGGGGGAATAAAAACGAGAAAAGAGAGTGAAGAATAGAAGGGAACAAATGAGAGATCCGAGAGAGTGAGTAAGTGCAGAGAAGACAGGATGAGAGAGTGAAAGAAAGAGGTTTCAAACAGGAACATTCACTCACTGACAGGTATCACACTCACCCACCTCTAATAGGACCACACACACACACACACATTACTGTAGCTACATTAATAATATACCTGATACTAACTTTTAACTTCATGTGGTGATTTAAAATAAAGTTGTAAATATATGTAAAACAAACTACTAATAATAATAAAATTAAAAAAAGCAAAAGCAAAAACTGTGCAAGTCAGGGACTGTGGTAGTCTAGTGGTACTGGACTATGTACCATAAGGACGTCTGCTAAATGCCTAGATTTAGATTTAGAAAAACAGCTAAAGTAAAAGAGTCTGATGTTTCTATCACGAGAGAACACTATTATGTCACACACAGGGTTTAGGAGATATAGGAGGATTGTTTTTCTTTCTGTGCTGATGATGCAGCTCATCACCTTTTGTCCTCCACCGACACACATCATACTTCTACTTAGAACCGGGTCATAACAGCTCTACAGGAAGATCAAGGCATGTTCATTGAACTGTACATTTTCCAGATCATAAGATAATTGAAAATCTTAATATATATATATTACAGGGTGGGCCATTTCTATGGATACACCTAAATGAAATGGGACTGGTTGGTGATATCAACTTCCTGTTTGTGGCACATTAGTATATGGGAGGGGGGAAACTTTTCAAGATGGGTGTTGACCATGGCGACCATTTTGAAGTCGGCCATTTTGGATCCAACTTTATTATTTCCAATGGGAAGAGGGTCATGTAACACATCAAACTTATTGAGAATTTCACAAGAAAAACAATAGTGGTTTTAACGGAACTACATTCTTTAGTGAGTTATTTACAAGTTTATGACCACTTATAAAATGTGTTCAAAGTGCTGCCCATCTTTTCCCACTCTTGACACACTGATAGCAACACCGCAGAAGAAATGCTCTCCTGATCTGACCCCCTTAGACTTTTATCTTTGGGGTCATTCGAAGGCAATTGTCTATGCTGTGAAGATATGAGATGTGCAGCATCTGAAACAACGGATACTGGAAGCCTGTGCTAGCAATTCTTCTGTTGCTATCAGTGTGTCAAAAATGGGAGAAGACGTATACCAATGTGCCACAAACAGGAAGCTAATATCACCAACCATTCCCATTTTATTTAGGTGTATCCATATAAATGGCCCATTCTGTATTTAAAGGTAAGTAGGGTGCTGGAGAATATGTAAACCCACCACCTCAGTGAAACAGGTTTGCATCCTGGCGGTGACTTTTGGCTATCCCTTGACATGGTACCACTGACCCCTTGCAATGAACTGGATACTCCAGATTCCTCCCACAGTCCAAAGACAAGCATGTTAAGTTAATTGGTGTTTCTAAAGTGCTCCTGTTGTGTGAGTGTGTGATTGTAAGTGCCCTATGATGAACTGGCACCTTGTCTGGAGTTGTTCTTGCCTTGTGTCATTGCCATTGGTCCTCCCACAACCCTGTTCAGGATCAAGTGGATAATAATATATAGACTATAATATATTACAGAAAGAATCCAATATTGGAGTATCAAACTATAGAATATAAGACAATAGTAATTATAATAAATCTAATTCATTCAGTCATTCATTTTCATATGCATTTTCTTAGGACATGTAGCCTCCACACAGAAATGACCAGGTCGCTCCACCTGGGATCAAAACCAGGACCTTCTAGCTGTGAAGTGATAGTGCTACCCACCAAGCTGCCTTAATAAAGAAAATAATAAATATAATAACGTCGAGATTATGAGTGAGTATCAGCATTATTTAGTGCAGTAAACAGACTCACTGTAGGTGAATGAAGGAGCTTTATGATCTTTTTCATTGTGTCAATTGACTACTCTCTCGTTGCCATTTTTCTTTCATTTACCAAGTCTTTATAAGCACTCTCTTTTAACTGCAGGCTAATTTGCATCATTAGACTTGTGTTGGTACTTTGTTTAGAAATGCAAATTACAAGGGGATTCAATAATTCTTTCCTCAACATTCTGTAATTTCACATTTTTCCTCTATGTGATTTGGCGAAAAGATATGCCAGAAATAAACAATTTCACTGAGTTTGTTTGAGGTGTGCTTCATGTGAATGTTCAGCCACAAATGTTTGGTGTCATATCTGTAATGTAAAACAGCTGGATGAACATCCTCGAAGTGTGGTGATTCCATAAGTTTTACAAATGGATGTAGACAAACAGTGGGAGTACAATGGGTTGCTTTTAACATCTCAGTGACTTTGATCTGACACTTCAACTTTTTGGCCAGTCCTCCTAAATCAAAGCTTATGAAAACATGGTTTGCCATTTGCAACTCTGATAGAGAATTTTTGATGGAGAATTTGTTCCTTTGACTGAGAGATGCTTTTGATGTACATTAGATACAGGGGTGTGATTTCTTATTTTTTTTTGCATGTTTGTCACTTGTGTTTCGAAACATCAAACCAATTTAAATGTTAGTCAAAGACAACACAAGTAAACACAAAATGCAGTTTTTAAATGGTGTTTATCATTAAGGGAGAAAAAAATCCAAACCTACATGGTCCTGTGTGAAAAAGTGATTGACCCCCTTGTTAAAACATAACTATGGTACATAACATAACTATGGTTTATCACACCTGAGTTCACTGTCTATAGTCACACACAGGCCTGATTATTGCCACACCATCATTTAAATAGGACCTAAAGTGGCGGCCGACCAAAATTACCCCAAGAGTGCAACGACGACTCATCCAAGAGGTCACAAAAGACCCCACAACAACATCCAAAGAACTGCAGCGCTCACTTGCCTCAGTTAAGGTCAGAGTTCATGCCTCCACCTTAAGAAAGAGACTGGGCAAAAATGGCCTGCATGGCAGAGTTCCAAGATGAAAACCACTGCTGAGCAAAAAAAACATTAAAGCTCGTCTTAATTTTTCCAGAACACATCTTGATGATTCCCAAGACTTTTGGTAAAACATTCTGTGGACTGACGAGAGAAAAGTTGAACTCTTTGGAAGTTGTGTCCCATTAGATCTGGTGTAAAAGTAACACAGTAACCTTAAAAAGGCCGTTCATGCTCAAAAACCATCCAATGTGGCTGAATTACAACAATTCTGCAAAGAATTGTATATATACATATATATACGTATATTGTATATATACGTATATGTATATATATATATATATATATACACGTATATGTATATGTATAAAAACAAAAACCATTGGAAAGACTGCACAGAGGTGTGAAGGCTGATGTAGCAGCAACGGGGGAAATATAATGCATGGTTTTGGGTGCAATATTAGTAATAAGCAGTAATCTGTAGGTAGACTTAATGCAATAGGACAACTGAATATACAATATACACCTAATAACCAAGAAGCTCCGAAGACTTTCTCTGCAGAACTGAATAAATGAGCTAAAGTGTAGCTGAAGGTCATTATCTTAATGTAGTAATCATTGACTTAAGTAGCACACCAACAGTGTAATGAACATATCATTATCCTTAAGGAATGTTTTGGTGTAAAATATAATTAACACATTATAATACAATATGTTTGGTGCCTAACATTTCTGCTTCTTTAGTTTGAATTGAGCTAACAATATTGGAAGTCCATCACGCCCAAGGTCTTTCTGCAAATCTGTTTACACATCTTGATCCAAACAACATCCATAAACAACATAATAACCCTTTTAACTTATACATACATTCTGCCTCCATTAGGCAGCAGATCTTCTGATCATCATTGCCATTTCCCATCATCTACACTTAATTATTAATATATTCAAACAGGTTATATGTACAGTGGAAGTGTTTGTAAATAGCTTAATTAAAATTCCAATAGCTTAATTAACTATTCACTGACTTGCTTTCCATAGCCACTTAATGCAATTCAGGGCGTAATTTGTAATAATATTTATTATTATTACAAATTATTATGACACCTACGCATTACATCTACAGGAGTAATGACATCCGAGACATTACTATAGAGCTCCCTCCTATTTGCAGCTATAAAAAGTTCCAATTCAGCAAAGGGTTTCTACAAGATTTTTGCAATGGTCTGTGGAAGTTTTGCTTATTCATCCAGAAGAAGATTGGTGAGGGTCAGGGTTCAGTGAGGGCCAGTCGAGGTTTTCCACACCAAAATCAGCTTTATGGACTTTGCTGTGACCACTAGAGCAACAGTCATAATGAAACAGAACGGATTCTTACCCAACTGTCCCATAATGTTGGAGGCATACAATTTATCCAAAATGTATTGGTATAACTGAAGCATTAATATTTCCATTAATTGGAAATGTGGCAAACTAAGACTACCACTTTAATTGGATTAATTTTTAATTAAACTTTATTAATTAAATTATATATTAATTAATTAAGAAATACGGAGCACCACCAAATCGATTATTAAAAAAATATAATAATTCAATGGCCGATCTGGAACCAGGAAAAAAGAAACAACAAAACTTGATCAGTCTATATCTGAGTAGTGAATTCAAAGTATTTTCTCGACCTTTGAATGAATGAACTCTCACACCAGGCGGCAAATTCAAAAAGGTTTATAAACAAGTTTATTAACTACAAACAGGCAATACCAACAGATTAATTCAATGTAATAACGCGTGGTATCACAGAGTTAAAATCATAAAATGACGATGAACATGTATATATCACAGTATGGAGAACAGGGAATAATGGGCAAGCGTACACCTTACAGTAATTAAAATCAGACAACCAAGGTGATCTATGTAATTATCGGTCGCACAATAATTACCAACGTTGCAATGCTACTGGTAGATAGACCTAATTACATTGAACGTGAAGAATATGGTGGAACGCTACTTAGGCGGGATAAGTCTATGGTGAAGCGTGGTTAAAAGATTAACAAATTAAGACCCAAGCATCAGGGAACCCAGAGAAGAAAAGGAAAAGCCATAAATGGTACTCGCTTGGAAGGTCACTCGAGTGGTTCGGGGCATTCCACCCTGGCCCAGCCATCCAAAGGCACGATTTTGGGGAGCTTTAGCGTCCGTCTTTCGTTGCACACCGTAAAAAAAAACTCTGACCAGGCGTCTTTAGCGGCTTAGCTTGTTGGCTTCTTGCCCGATGGTTTGACCACGTTGACTTGGTGACTTACTTAAAATGGCGTCCTTGCCAATTTAGGCTGAGGGCTTCACGCGTACTCTGCGTCTCGCATGCGTACAACTCAGGATTTATCTTGGCCACAGATAAAGGTGGAGTTGGCGTGTTTCTAAACACCACGAGCTTCAACAAAAACTTGAAAAACTGTATGGTAGTTTACAAAATGGTCGAGCTTAGGAGTCTGGTTGGTCTTTTAACTATCTTTCTAGTTCAGTGATTCCGAATACTTAAGACTGCTAAACACAGGAAAACTTTAAAATAAACGCGAAAACTTGAGAGAAATGAATACTCAAAAACGCTACAAAAAAGGAAAAACTATAAAAGACAAAAGAAAGACTAAAGGAACATAAAGACACAAGACTTGAAGCTAGCTCACACGCGGTCGTCCCGCGTTGCTTTTTTGAATGTTCCAGCTCGGGGGACGGGCCGGAGGAGGGGACATAAGGAGTGCCCTTACTTAGCCAATGAGAAGCTGACTCCTCAGTAAGCTCTCCTATCGCGGTTGCGTGTTATTCACCATATGAGCTAGACGTTCTAACTCGGATTAAAATATAATTCTTACATATCTAAAGTGATTAAAAGTTATCACACCAACAACCAAAAAAAAAATCCTCAGTTACAAGTTTAGATGCCAGACTTCGTTGTAAGGTTCAGATGATCAAAAGCACCTGAATTGATAACTAGAACATCGTTAAAGCATTTCAACTACAGCCACAGGCATTTACTAATACTTTTAACAAAAACAATCCTATGATTAATACAAGCT
The DNA here is from genome assembly GCA_025084515.1 of Ancistrus triradiatus. NCBI lineage: Eukaryota > Metazoa > Chordata > Actinopteri > Siluriformes > Loricariidae > Ancistrus > Ancistrus triradiatus. The sequence continues at coordinate 183,994 of JAJAGP010000962.1, read as the reverse complement.
GTTGGAAAGGTACATTGTAAATAACTTCATGTTTGTTGCACAAATTATTAAAACCCGAATCGATCAAAACACAAGGCCAAAAGTGTTATTTTCTATATGTCATTACTAATCGGGATCACTAAATATCAAAACAAAAAGATAATTATACTAAAAACATTAATCAAGTAGATATGAAGATACATAAATCAGTAACATACATATGTATAATCTATAACGATGTGGTGGATATAAAAGAGGGTATATCCTTGATTCCACTCTTTGTATGAATCATTTAAATGTAGATAGCGGGTTTGGGACTTATCAGGTTTTTCCAAATATTATTTGTTATGTCATTAAAAGGTTTCGATGTAAGATAATCTGTTCCCAGAAAAAGTTGAATACAATTATTAAAGTTGTGCTTCTTAGGACAAGAGCTGAGTTTCTTTGTGTCATTAACTCCAAAAAAAAGGGGTTGTCTTTCTGGGCGCCAGGCTTGGGTGAATAAGGTTTGCAAGAGAGCTGTGATGAAAGGGTTCACTGTGAAGGCAACCGTTATATTCTGCAACAATCAGTTTTAAAAGGGAAAATTGAGAAAAACTTGGTGGCCTGGACCGGTGAAACCCTTTTTTAAGATTAGCACAATTGGGGGACTTAGTTTATTGATTGGAGATGTCGAAGGTTGTATGTCGGTTTGGGAAAGAGTTAACTGTTGATGGAGTCAAACGGTGGGGGTTAAGATCCTGTCCAGATGTAGGGCCTTCTTGCATTCCAAGATGTTGTAAAGTTTATGACTTGGGGGAAGAAGGTAAAGAGAGGGAGATACAGCGATCACGCTACTGAACTAAGAGGTCTGGGCCAACCACTGAAAAACAACCCCACAGAATTATCCTTCCTCCACCTAACTTCACAGTTGGCACAATGCAGTAAGGGAGTTAACGTTCAGGGCATTTACTACATACAGACTCGTCCACCAGACCATGGAACCTCATACCATGAACCTCCTGGCACACAGTTTTTGGCTAATGTTAACACCAACTCCTTTTCACTGTGACATTAAGTAGTTCAGTGGAAAACTCGTGGCAGGCGGAGTCAAGCACTGCGAATGAGATGAAAATGCCAGTTTTGTCAGTAAGACCATTGAAGTTCAACTGCTAAACAATCAGCAGACCAAACTAAGATAAACCATTCTAAAACTAATATAAAGAATATGGCTTGCGTCTTAATACTTTTGGCCTTGTAGAGGGGCATGCCCCAATACTTTTGTGTGTGTGCAGAGGTGTGTAACGATACCTTTGGCCGAGTGCGAGGTGTGTCCCAATACCTTTGGCCGAGTGTGGGTTCGTGTTCCAATACTTTTGGCCTCATGTGGAGGTGTGTCCAAATACTTTTGACCTTGTAAGTGAATAATTTTGGTCTTGTAAGGGGTGTTGGTGTCGTGTGGGGGCGTATCTGAATATTTTTAGTCTTGTAAGAGGGCATGTCCCAATACTTTTGACCACATGCAAGGGCATGTCCCTATACTTTTGGCCGCGAACAGGGGAGTGTCCCAATACTTTTGGCAGTGTGTGGGAGCGTGCGTGTGTGTGTGTATGTATAATGTAATAATGACACTATGGTGCTCTGTGGTAACATCGATTTCAGTAACAATTTGAATTTTTCCAGTTGAAATTTCAATCTGAACATTCCATCAATACATTTCTATGGGAGATTTTTTAATCTTTAAACTTAAGTCTATTAAAAACGATAAATCAGATTGACTCCAAAATACACAGCATTCCACACAGTGTGATTTTCTACAGTGGTGCTTGAAAGTTTGTGAACCCTTTAGAATTTTCTATATTTCTGCATAAATATGACCTAAAACATCATCAGATTTTATTTTGACCTAAAACATCAACAGATTTTACTTTTAGAAGTCCTAAAAGTAGATAAAGAGAACCCAATTAAACAAATGAGACAAAAATTATTATACTTGGTCATTTATTTATTGAAGGAAATGATTCAATATTACATATTAGTGAGTAGCAAAAGTATGTGAACCTCTAGGATTAGCAGTTACTTTGAAGGTGAAATTAGAGTCTGGTGTTTTCAATCAATGGGATGACAATCAGGTGTGAGTGGGCACCTGTTTTATTTAAAGAACAGGGATCCATCAAAGTCTGCTCTTCATGACATGTTTGTGGAAGTGTATCATGGCACGAACACAGACGATTTTTGAGGACCTCAGAAAGAGAGTTGTTGATGCTCATCAGGCTGGAAAAGGTTACAAAACCATCTCTAAGAGAGTGGATTGGTGGATCCACCAATCCACAGTCAGACAGATTGCGTACAAATGGAGGAAATTCAAGACCATTGTTACCCTCCCCAGGAGTGGTCGACCAACAAAGATCACTCCAAGAGCAAGCCGTGTAATAGTCAGTGAGGTCACAAAGGACCCCAGGGTAAGCAACTGAAGGCCTCTCTCACACTGGCTAATGTTAATGTTCATGAGTCCACCATCAGAAGAACACTGAACAACAATGGTGTGCATGGCAGGGCTGCAAGGAGAAGCACTGCTCTCCCAAAAAGAACATTGCTGCTCGTCTGAAGTTTGCTAAAGATCACATGGACAAGCCCAGAAGGCTATTGGAAGAATTGTTGTTGTGTGGATGAATGAAACCAAAAGAGAACTTTTTGATTTAAAAAGAAAAGCGTTATGTTTGGAGAAAGGAAAACACTGCATTCCAGCATAAGAACCTTATCTCATCTGTGAAAAAATGGTGGTGGTGGTGGTGGTAGTATCATGGTTTGGCTGTTTTGCTGCATCTAGGGCTAGGACTGCTTGCCATCATTGATGGAACAATAAATTCTGAAATTATATCAAGAGAATTCTAAAGAAAAATGTCAGGACATCTGGTCCATGAAACTAAATCTCAAGAAAAGGTGGATCATGCAGCAAGACAAACGAACCCTAAGCACACAAGTCGTTATTACCAAGAATGGTTTAAAGAAGAATAAAGTTCATGTTTTTGGAATTGCCCAGTCAAAGTCCTGACCTTAATCCAATCGAAATGATGTGGAAGGACCTGAAGTGAGCAGTTAATGTGAGGAAACCCACCAACATCCCAGAGTTGAAGCAGAGGAGGAATGAGCTAAAATTCCTCCAAGCCGGTGTGCAGGACTGATCAACAGCTGAAATCAGTGAAAATCTGATGATGTTTTAGGTCATATTTATGCAGAAAGATAGAAAATTCTAAATGGTTCACAAACTTTCAAGATAGTGCACCGTAACAGTATGTCAGTATGAGTGTGTAATGTAATTGTGTGTGTGTGTGTGTGTGTGTGTGTGTGTGTGTGTGTGTGTGTGTGTGTGTGAAATGTATTCAGTAGAGTGTGTGTGTTTATGTAACAGAAGATGTTCCATGTTACTGAATCTGACAGACACTATAGTGCTCTGTGGTGACATCATCGATTTCAGTTACAATTTGAATTTTGTCAGTTGAAATTTTAATCTGAACATTCCATCAGTGCTTTTATGAGGGAAATTTGAAATTGTTAAACTTCAATCTATTAAAAACGATAAATCGGACTGATTCCAAAACACAACACACCGCACAGCGTGATTATCTACGTAATAAATCTATGTAAACCGTGTCTGTACGTTAAGCGGTTCGAGGTGTATTAATTGCAGAAGTGTGTGGAAGATAAAGAAACAGTGCTTGTCAAGCATTGTATAACTATATGGAACTGCTTCTGCCAAGCAACTGCCTTTACTGCAACCTTGCTAACTGACCAGCATACAGTACCTGCACGTAAAACAAAACATACAACTACGCTGTTTTGTCAATAATACCACTTAGTTTGTTAGACAAGCAAAGGAAATATCTACAATCCACTCCAAATTGCGAAACCGCTCTGCCAGTACACACGAAGGAGTTAAAAATAACTCTGAAAACACAGCTAACGTACATTAACAAGTGAACACGCAGGTGCACACTATTTGTGTCGTATAAGAAACACATAAGAAAAAAGGAAATGACTCATTGAAGGAATGTCACACAGAAAATATTACAATGGTAATACTGGGTGCAGTTTACAGGGTATTGACACACATTGCTCCATTACCGTTCTTTCCTTGCTCATGATTGGCGCACGCTTCACAAAAGCTCCATTCTGTTTCAGACTTACTGAAGCCATTAGGCCTGTGACAAACACGGAAATCGGAAATAAACACAGCAAGGCGATACACAAAGGGGGAAGTGAACCCATTATACAAGTTTATTAAAAGCTTTCGTGCATAGACAGAGAGACAGAATTAAAGCAGAATGAGATGACACAACAAATCTGTGTGAAGTGCTGATGTGCAGAGCCAGTGTGGTACGTGTCAGAGGTTGGGAGCTCAGTATCACGAACTACAAACCCAACACTAGAGCAAAAGACACAAAAATAACAAAATACAAACTTGGCAGGAAAAAAATGGTACACGTTTGAAAATAAAGCTAGGACAATATTAATGGCACCCTTTGTTCACATTGAAGCACAAAATCAGACTAACCTGCATTTCAAGCCAGCAACACACAAAAGTTGGGATGGTAAAGCATTTACCACTTAGTAATGTTGCCATTCTTTTTCACCACACTCCAAAGTTTTAAGTCTAGGCTAAAGACATACTTATTTACGCAGGCTTTTGACTAGATTTAGACCAGGTTGCATGGCTTGGGTTGCTGGGGCCGGAGTCTGGAGTCATGTCTGCTGCCTTGTCCGCTTGCCGGGAGTGTCGACGTGGGCGGTCCTGGCCTGAACTGGGCTTGGGTCCTCGTGATCTTGACTCATTGCATCCTTGCCTTAGAATACGGGCAGAGCTGGGGGTTCATAGTCAAAGAGTCTTATGGTGATCAGAGACGTTGGGTTGCTGTCTTCGGCCGCTCGTGGGGTTGCCAATGTCTCATGTGATCCCTCTTGGCTGTGTTACCTACCAGTTCTCCTCTTTCTAGCTATGTGCTATAGCTAATGCTGCCGGGGTCTCATGCTACACTTGGCATCCGTTATTGGGACATTGGCATCAGTGATGTTAATAGACACTGTGCTCTTTAATCAATAACTAATTACATTTTCTGTTTTTCTCTCCGAGCTGGTGTTCCGGCAGTTCCGGCCCCACACATGGATGTTCATCTGATGAAGCTCCACTGTGCATAATTCACATTTATTCGACTTTAGTTTCGCTCTTAGATTTATCATCATACCCGGGTCCACTTAATGTCGATGTGCATACTTTCACATTTCTATTCGAACTTTGACTCCATGACTTAGTTTCGCTCTTAGATTTATCATCATACCCCGGCCACTTAATGTCGATGTGGGCATACTTCACATTCTATTCGAACTTTGACTCCATACATGACTTTAGTTCGCTCTTAGATTTATCATCTATGCCGCCCAAGGAGGTTGGGTCCCTTTTGGAGTCTTGGTTCCTCCCAAGGTTCTTCCTAGAACTAGGGAGTTTTTCCTTGCCACTGTCGCCTAGGCTTGCTCATTTGGGATTGGGCGTAGTTATTAGGAGATAATCTAAAACTTGTAAAGTTGCTTTGAGAACATGCTCCATTGTAAAACGCGCTATATAAATAAATCTGACTTGAACTTTTCTTAAAGATGTTTTGGCACAGGGGATACGAAGCGGATTTCAGTGGTTCAGGAGTTATATTTTGTCCCATTCTTACTGCAAAACGGATCTTAAGATGTGCAAACACTACCTGGTCTGTGTTGTCTCAGTTTTTGTTTCAAAAATGCCTTTGTAAATGTGTTGCAGCATGTGGTTTTGCTTTGTCTTGTAGAAAAATGCATGGACCCGTCCCTGAGAAGTTGTCGTCTTGAGGCAGCTTATGTTGCTCTAAGATCTCAATGTACTTTCCTTTGCATTAATGCTGCCATCACATAAGTGTAAATGACCTTTACCAAGGCACTGACCCAACCCCAGATTTCTAACAGAGCCTGGTTTTTGGACTTGTTGCTCATAACAGTCTGGATGGTCCTTTTCGTCTTTAGTCCAGAGCTCACGGCATCCATTTCTTCCAAAGATGCACTGGACTACTGATTAATCTGACCATAATACACTTTTCTACTGTGTGATTATCCATCCTAGATGCCTCCAAGCCCAGAGAAGTCAACTCTGTGGACAAAGTTAAGGCTTCTTTTTTGCACAGTAAAAGTTTTAAGTGGCATTTGTGAATATAACTCTATACTGTAGTGTTTGATAAAGGTTTTAAAAAGTAATCTCTTTCCCACCTGATTGTATCAGCTATTGTTGAATGGGCAGTGCCGTCTGAGGGATCGAACATCACGGGCGGAATAGATATGCAAATCCCTTCCAATATTTCTTTGATGAGGAACATTTCAATAATTTTCTCACACATTTATTGATAAACTGGAGCTCTTCTGGCCATCTTTGCTCACCAAATCATTTCCTGGATGCTTCTTTTGTACTAAATCATGATTATAATCACCTGTTGACATCACATGTTTGAAATCACATGATTATTTAGTTGTTCCTAAATTCATTACCAGCTCTAAATTGCACTCGACCCAACTTTTTTGTAATGTGTTGCAGGCCTGAAATAAAGGAATGGATGTTTATTACAAATTACAAATTAAATGAAGCTGATGAGAAAAAACACAAAATATCTATAGGTCTATACTGTCTGCAATCAAATGAAAGTCACTGAAAGTAACTGTAAGGAACACTGTGTGTTTTTAGATGCCTTTTCCATACTTTCCCCCTTTTCTGATTTGGGGTTGTATTTGTATATGCTATTAAAATATTCCAACCATACAAAGTTGGTATTTATCCATTGTTTTATATTACACAGTCAAGGGTGCCAGTAATGTTGCCCACATCTGTATGGTGTGAACTGCAGGTAAATGTGATAAGCCAGTGTAATCAGCTCTGTAGCCACCACTAACAGAGCTGCTGCCATTGGACCACTTCCACTGGAACTTCCCCAAAGTGCCATGGGAAACTTTGCCGAAGGTGGCTAGCACTGGGTGCCACTGTCACCGCTGCCCTGTCGATGGGTTCCGCCAACTGGTTACCGCTGTGTGCTGCCATTATCTCATGCTGGCAAGTCTGGTTAGATCCATCCAGAAGAGCCAGACAGGTGTAGGGCTCTGTACCAATCTCCCTCCATCCACTATTGCTTTGGTGGTTTTGGCAGCATTATTCTTCCTGTGCTATCACCAGATTGGTCTCACCCTAAAGCTGCTCCAACTCCCTTGTCTGTGATCCCACAATCAATCCCACTTCTGACACCAATGCAGATTTTCATAGGAAAATATAGGAACACCAGGATATTTGCTTATAACAGAGCATTATTAGCTGGCTTGTATAAAAATTGGTGCAAAAATGGTGCAAAGGTCTTCCTGGAAGAGGGGGTGGGGGAGTTGTATTATATAAAACAAATATTCTCATAACATGAAACAACATTACTTTGTCCACACTTTCCTTATGAATTAATAGAAGATAATAATAATAATAATAATAATAATAATAATAATAGATACACATTGATATTTCAGTGTATACGGACAGCCAGTGGACAGCCAGTGATGTCACTCAAGCACAGGAGTGATGTGTTCTCTTTTTTTTATGTTTAATGATATTATGCACTGTCGAGAGAGAAATTTTCTCACACATTTGTTGATAAATTGGAGATCCTCTGGTCATCTTTACTCATCAAAGTCTCAGCCAATAGGTGTTACACATTATACAGCAGAACATAGATCAATAAAATGTAGGTGGATCAATAAACAAAGAATGAATGGATAATTGTTTGACAGTATATACAGCTGATAGGTGTACAGGTGTATAGATCAAGAGACAGACAGATAGATAGATAAACAGATGAGAGTGCAAATGTTTGCAGGTAAGAAGAGGTTGTGTGTAGGTGTGTTTGTTCAGACATAAGTGTGTGTAGACCTGAAGCATCCACACAAGACACACTCACTCACTCACACAGGTGTGGGTTGGTTTGAAATTGAAAATGCTGGAAATTCTGTTTCTCTAACTGATTATTGAAGAGCGGAAGTGGTGGGCAGAAAGGGGGAGGCACATGTACAGCACACATAAACATACTGCATACACACACATGCCAGAGAGAGAGAGAGAGAGAGAGAGAGAGAGAGATGTGACTTGGCCATGTGCATTTTTTACTGGAGAATGAAAGAGGAGAGATTGCAACAAAAACCTGCTGAACTCAATAGATGTCTCTCAATCTCCACCTCCATACACACACTATGTGCACAGAGGTAGTTCCACTCCATGTGCCTGTGACACACCTCACATGCAGTGCACACCCTCACGCTGGATTCACACACTGATTCTTCAGCTGAGTTGTGACGAGATGGCACCATCCTATGGCAAACATACCAACTTTCTGTGTTTGTGAATGTTATTTTGTTGTTTGTGTACTTTTTCCACATGACATTTGTTTAGATATGGTCTAACCTGAAGGGTGAAGAAAAATATTCAAAGCATGAAATATTGTAAATGGGGGATATAAACGAAAAAAGAAGAAGGGACTGTGGTAGCCTAGTGGGTAAGGCACTGGACTATGGACCAGAAGGTCCAGGGTTCAAATCCCACCTCTTCCAAGCTGCCACTGTTGGGTCTTTGAGCAAGGCCCTTAACCCACAATTGCTTGGATTGTAAGAATGTATCAATTGTAAGTTGCTCTGGATAAGGGTGTCTGCTAAATGCTGTAAATGAATGAAATAATAGAATACCAGTGTAGCAAAAGTGAACACTCTCACTTTGGGCCACATTTTGCTTTAATTACATCCATCACTCTGTTTGGATATGTTTTGTTTGGATAGTTTTGCTCACCTAGATTGTGGAATATTTGTCCATTTCATTGTTCAGAATTGTCTGAGTTCAGTCAAATTTCATGGTGAGTGGTAATGGACTGCTCTCTTCAAAACCATCCACACACATAGGTCAGGATCCGACTTGGCCAATCCGAATTTTTTAAATTATTGTTTCACTTAGGTGTTGAGGCTTCTAATATGTATATACGTCTTCAAAATGTTTGATTTCATCAGACAGAAGTTAATTTTCCTGGTGTAATGTGATAAAAGGTAAGGATTTTGACAGGGTATGATGCTTTTCTGTAGGCACTAGGTCCAATATTGTGCCATTACATAACAGATTCTTATTTACTTAATCATTAGGCTGAGTGATATGTAATGTAGGCTGCCCTGCTGTCTCTATATTTCAGGTAGGACATCAATTACTTTCAAAAACCAGAGCACACAAGCTTTTACATCTTCAATAAAACAAAAAAAACAAACAGAAGGCAGAGTGAGTGGTATAATGCAACACTGCTCTTAAACTGGGTCAGTGTAAAAACATTCCCAGATTTTAGTCTGGTTACTGTATTGAGTGTGAGACACCTAAAGTGCCAGTCCATTATTTGATTTGCTTTGCATGGCTGAATCTTTACTGCTTGTCAGCTAGTGCTGATGTTGTGTGGTGGAAATTTCACCTGTTAAATTCAGAAACAATTCAAAACACCATCCTGACAAGTTGCTCAACAGTCATTTTTTATAATATGACTGTTGAGTATAATTAAACAATGTTCTAATTGGACAATTCTTTGTACGGAATGCTACATACTAGGAATGCTAGATGACACTCTTGCTCCACTATAGTTCTCTCTGGAATTGTGGCTTATCATTGACCTTCAGAAAGCTTTAAACAAAGTTTCAAAACACCACTCATTTGTAATAATGAAAAGATCTAGGCCTATTTGTTTACTAATTAAATTACAACTACAATTAAACTACTTTTCATGTTGATTATGGAGTAATTAACTAATTAGTCTTGAACAAGAGAATGGCACAAACTCATAAGAATGATCCACAAGTGTTATATCCACTATGATGAACAAGCACTGAGAGTCCTTGATGACATCATCAAGCTTCTGAATAGCACTGAATAGCTTCTGAAAGTCCGTCCTTAACATACTAAAGTGATCTAATAATGCTTTTTGCCTGTTCTAATAACACTTATGTCCTCCAGACAAAGTCTGTTTGTAGAGCTACGAATAATCATCCAAGAAAATATCCAGTTTTAAGGATCATGATAAATAGGCACAGTAAAAGTATTACATCAAAAATAAAATAATTTCTACCACAGTTGTTACCTTTATTGTTTATTGTTACATATGGAATTAGTTGTCTTAGTGAAGCATGTTGTCTAAAATAAAGGGCAGTGCCATTAGAAATGTCTGTGTCATAATGGATTTGCAGTGCAAATAAATTACATAAAGTTGACATCTAGAACAGGCCAGTTCAGTCTCATTACTGGGAAAGAAAGCAAGCAAGCATAGGTGAAACCAAAAATGCCATGAATGCAGCAAAGAACATGCTGGCATGGCTCAGATGGGCAGCAAGACTTGTGCCTGGAAGCATTTCTGCACATTTTAATTACTCACTAACAATAGTCAGGTGCTGAGAATTTATATAAGTGCTAGTGGACCAGACATGCTTGTTTGCTTGCTTCTATTCCAGATGTTTCACATAAAAAAACACATTAGCTTTGTTTGGCTAGCCTGTTGAAGCTTTTATCATTGGCTTATTTAGTTACATCTCCTGGAACACATTCAGCACAATTTCACTTTTGAAAAGCCATTTCTGATATGCTGACTTTACACATTCATATCCCCATACTAACTTTTGAATTTCTACAAGTTTGGAAAAAAAACAAAACAAAGAGGTCAGTCTTCCCTGACACCTCACATACTTTCCCTTCCACTTAGTTAGCTTAGCTAAGCTAATGTCTCTGGAACATGATGTGCCAAAACAAAGAGACAGAAGGAGGCAAAATCCCATAATCTTCATCAGCTGGGTTGCCATGGTTGCAGACATTCAGAATCCTTGGGTAATCACTCAGGGATGTGCTGTGTCAATCAAACGACTCTAACTCCAAGCCTGAATCAGCAAGGTTGCTGCTGAAAGTTCTGCTTTTAATTAACCTTATCAGCAATTACATTTTAAGCAATTAAGTTTTACGTAACCTAAGGCGAGTTAATAGACTGCTTAATAACCCTGGATCTGGAGCATTTCTGCCCTCACTGTGGTTTATTGTGTGTTTTGCCTTAATGAAACCGATAAGATGAATGAAGTCTGTCTAGAATATTGAATGTAGATGCGGTAAGAGCAGAGTAAGCACTGAAATATGTGAATGAGATGTAGTGGTTAACCATGGCTATTAGAGTTAGGCTTCAGTTTGGAGCATAAACAAATAAACAAACAAATAAACAAACACACACACACACACACACACACCCACACACACACACGTTAATAAAATACCATCTATGGGTGCATACATTTGAAAAAGTCAGTACATGTTAAACATCACCAATGGTTTTGCATTTTTCAATTATAACTCTTGCCTTTTCTTCTTGTTTGGGAATACAGGTATGGCTCATCTTGCATAGAAGGTGGGCCGAATAGAGCTGCAAGGCTCAAGGTAATTTGGTTAGGGCATAGTCACTAGGAAAGGGAAAGAGTCTCTTCCTCTTCTAATCTTTTCCTCGCCTTCCCTTTCTGAGTCCTGTCTGTGCACTGCGCAGGCGCACCCTCTGCACACCTCTGCGATTCCCGGCGCAAGCACAGCAGAGCTCAGCTCTGAAGTGCCAGTGTCCGACCTGTGCATGCGCGGACTGCTGTTTATACTGGGCACTTGCTCACTTAAAAAAAAAATCATTTTTTTCTTTCGTTTCAGGACGCGCTGCTCGTGTCCTGTATGAGGCGTGTATTCGTAGTCTCTTCCCTTGTCCCGTCATTCTTATTTGATGGTGTATTGCCTTATTTTGAGTCCACATTAGCCGGCCCTTGCATCTGCTGTTCTTCTCTTTCTCTTTTCCCTGGGTCCTAGCGTCTGGCAGTGTGGCAAGCCGTGATTACACTTGCCTGCGATACTTGAAATTGGGGTTTCGAGTCTCGTGTCCCGCACGAACGGCAGTCCTAAACACATTAGTTCATTCATCTTTTTGGTTCATTAATTCCATCTGGAGCTAACCGCACTTGGGTCCTAAATAAATAAAATAAAATATATTTTATTATTTAATGGCTCGTCGACCTCTTGATATGGCTTGACATGGCCAGTTTGGAGGTCCCAGTCACCGCGGCCGGTGGGATTCTTTACACTGGTCCTGGCTGGCTTTTGGGGAGCCGTCCTATGACTATGGCCGAGTCATTGATCCGGTCATCCATCTGAACCCTCCAGACCCATCCCACCCCTGCCACCGTAGGCGCCAATCTCTGCCCAGGTAGGTGCTAGGGTTGTTGGTCCCTCCAAATCCTGAGGGATCAATGTTTAATCACCCCATACGACCCAACCCTCCCATCATGAAGGGCCATCGCGAATGTCAGCCCATCACCCGTTCCCTGTGGGGCATTCTTTTGCCCACGGGTGAGATAAAAAATTGTGGGTCCTTGAGCAAGGCCCTTAACCCACAATTGCATGGATTGTAAGAATGTATCAATTGTAAGTCGCTCTGGATAAGGGCATCTGCTAAATGCTGTAAATGTAAATGTACAACCCCGTCAAGCGAATCCCCGTGCCGGAGTGGGAGGTTATCGGGAGTTTCATTCTGGAGCACGCCGCACCCCTTATCTCTGTGCCTGAGCACGTAAGCTCCGCACTTCAGCATTTAGCTCCCCCCGGCTCCATAATTGCACACGCGTGCCCCGTATCTGAGCACGTAGGCTCTGTACTTAGGCATTTAGCACCGCCTGATGCCATACCTAGGTACGCTGTGCCTGTAAGCTCCGTACCTGAGCATGTTAGCCCTGTACCAGTTAGCACCCCATGGCCCTGTACTTGAGCATTTAAACCGGCGTAGTTTTAACGGCATTGTTTTAACTGGTTTTAATGACCAGGCGCTCATGGACATTTTTAAGTCTGGTCTTAGCAAGAAGGTGAGGGATGAGGTGTTCTTTCTTCCGGACCCAACATCCCCAGCAGATCTGTACAATTTTGCCATCTGTGCAAACACTCGCCTTTTACAGCGGGCCGGTTCCATCTCTAGCTCGCCACCTTCCTCATGTCCAGCTCATACTAGTCCTGTATTTCAGCATTTGGCGCCCCCTAGCTCCAAACTTGATCACACCGTGGCCGTAAGCATTGTACCTGAGCAATTAAGCTCCGTATTTGAGCATTTAGCACCGTCTAACAGCGTACCTGAGCAGTTAGCACCTCGTAGCCTTGTACTTGAGCACGCCACGCTTTTAAGCCCCGTACCTGAGCATGTAGTGCTGGTAAGCTCTGCATCTGAGCATTTAGCGCCCCCTAGCTCCGTACTTGAGCATGCTGTGCCCGTAAGTTCCGTACCTAAGCATGCCTCACCCCCAAGCTCTGTACCTGAGCATGCAAGCTCCGTACCTGAGCATTTAGCGCCACCTAGCTCTGCACCTGAGCTCAGACTCGATCCCTGCACCACGGTCGTTGGTCCCAACCCCCACGCTAAAGTCATTCAGATCAATCGTTTGCCTCGACTACTGCACCGCAGTTGTTGGCATCGGCCCATGTGCCATTATCACCTTATCTAGCCTCTGTGCTGGGGTTTTTGGCATCTATCTGCCTGGCCAAGCGCTTAGCGCAAACCTTTTTTGTTGGCTTGGTCAGGCCCTGTCTGATCTTTGAGCCGCCTGCGCCAGGGTCCACCCCTGAGCTGCTTGTGGCTGGCCCAGAGTCAGAAACTGTTCCTGTGCCCGGCTCATGATGAATCGCCCTCCCTTTCAGCCCCCGTCTTGGGGGTTGTCCTGCTTACCGGGGTCTACCGGTGTGAAGCAGGCTCGACCCCGAGCATGTTCGTCAGGCCAGAAGAGGGTAGTTAATATGTTGAGGGGCGTCAGGACGACACCCCCTGGAGATGGGTATTATCAGGGCCCACTCTTGGGCCATTCCTGGCCAGTGTGAACCCTTCATGGCAGCGTGAGCGCCCCAGTATTGTGGAGATTCTGCCAAGACACTAGAGGCCAGTGTCAACTTAGTTACTGTTCGGGATCCTCACAAAGGAATGAAATTTATGAAACATTTCAGTCTGGCTTCAGGCCCCATCATAGTACTGAAACAGCATTACTTAGGGTACTTAATGACTTGTTAATGTCCTCAAATAAGGGATGTGTTTCTTTTCTTGTTCTGTTAGATTTAAGGCAGATTTGACAAGATAGAATCGATGATGTTTACTCAAAACAGTGAGCTAGAAAATTACTGTTGTTAAGGGATCAGCACTTTCTTGGTTTAAATCCTACTTAACTGACCGGTACCAGTTTGTTCATATAAATAATCTAAGGTCTAAGCTCTCAAAAGAGAAGTATGGCGTGCCTCAGGGCTCAGTGCTTGCCCCGTTTTTATTCTCTCTGTACATGCTGCCACTAATCTCAGTTATTCGTAAACATGGCATTAGTTTCCACTGCTATGCAGATGATACACAGCTGTACTTATCATCCAAACCAAATGACAGCCTTACAATCAACAAAACTAAGGACTGTGTAAAGGAAATAAAAGATTGGATGTCATTTAATTTTCTCTTACTTAACTCAGATAAAACTGAGGTTCTATTAGTGGGACCCAAGGCTGTGAGAGACAGGTTGGCTACATCTATCCTAAATCTATATGGCTATTCAGGATTTCCCAGTCCATCTGTAAAAAACTTAAAGGTGTCATATTTGATTCAGATCTCTCCTTTGATGCACACATTAGCAACATCACTCGAATTGCTTTCTGTCAATTACATAATATCGCTAAACTTAGAAATATCCTCTCTTTTAATGATGCAGAGAAACTGGTTCATGCATTTATTACCTCAAGGTTGGATTACTGTAATGCCTTACTTACTGGATGCTCTAGAAAATCTATAAATAAACTTCAATTAGTGCAGAATGCAGCCACCCGAGTGCTAACTCGAACTAGAAAATTTGATCATATCACTCCTGTTCTATCTTCACTACACTGGTTACCAGTTAAATTCCGCATTGATTACAAAATACTTCTTATAACTTATAAAGCTCTACATGGCCTGGCCCCATATTAACTGAGTGAACTCTTAAGAGTTTTACAATCCAGCTCGTCTACTTCGTTCGCAGGTTGCAGGACTTCTTTTAGTTTCTAGAATTTAAAAAAATCTCAGGAGGGGGAAAGGCTCTCTCATACATGGCCCCCCAACTATGGAATAAACTTCCCACTTTCATTCGAGACTCAGACACTCTCCAAAATTTTAAGTCTAGGCTAAAGACATACTTATTTACGCAGGCTTGTGGACAGATTATGTAGACCAGGTTGCATGGCTTGGGTTGCTGGGGACGGAGTCTTGAGTCATGTCTGGCCTGCTGCCTGTTCCGACTTGCCGGGGTGTCAAGTGGGTGGTCTGGCTGAATAGGCTTGGGTCCCTCGTGATATGACTCACGCATCCTTGACTTAGAATAAGGGCAGAGCTGGGGGTTCATAAGTAAAAGAGTCTTATGGTGATCAGGGACGGCGGGTTGCTGTCTTCTGACCGCTCGTGGTGTTGCCAATGTCTCATGTGATCCATCTTGCTGTGTTGCCTACCAGTTACTCTCTTTCTAGCGATGCTGCTATAGCTAATGCCGCGGTGGTCTCCAGGCTACACTTGGCATTCAGGGATGGACATGATCAGTGATTGTTAAGAGACACTGTGCTTCTTATCAATAAACTAATTAATATTATGTTTTTCTCTCCGAGCTGTGTTCCGGCAGTTCCGGCCCCACACTGAGTTCATCTGATGGAGCTCCACTGTGCATAATTCACATGTTATTCGACAAGGACTCCATGACTTTAAGTTTCACTCTTAGATTTATCATACCCGGCCACTCACACGTGCGATGTGAATACTTAACATTTTATTCGAACTTTGACTCCATGACTGTGTTTCGTCTTAGATTATCATCATACCCGGGCCACTTAATGTGATGTGAATACTGCACAGTTCTATTCGAACTCTGGACTTCCATGACTTTAGTTCGCTCTTAGAGTTATCATCTACGCGCAAGGAGGTTGGGTCCCTTTTGAGTCCTTGGTCCTCCTAAGGTTATTCTAGAAACTAGGGAGTTTTTCCTTGCCACTGTCGCCAGGCTTGCTCAATTAGGATTGGACGTAGGTATTAGGAGATAATCTTAAACTTGTTAACGTGCCTTTGAGACAATGCTCCCATTGTAAAAAGTGCTATAAATAAAATCTGGACGTGACTTGCTTGACAAAGCAACGTCAATCGCATATGCACAGTGTAATTGCTGCCGTGATTGTGTGATTAGTGGCTTCACCTGTCAGAGGTATATTTAAGAGCAACACTCTTGCACTGACAAGGCACCACAAACCGATTTTGCACAAGACCTTTCTCACCAGTATCGTGCGCATGGAGAGCCAGACTCCTCTTGCCTTTCTTCTGTGAGGGAATACAAGTTCGGCACATCTTGCATAGAATGTGGGTCCGAGTAGCTGCAAAGCTCGAGGTAATTTGGTGTAAGGCATAGTGCTAGGAATGGGAAAAGATCTCTTCCTCTTCATCCTTTTCCTCCCCTCCCCTACCCGAGTGCCGTCGACACGCTGCGCACGTGCACCCTCTGTGCACTCGCGGTGGTTTTCTCGGAGCAGCGGCTCTGCAAAATAGAGCAAAGCTCTGAAGTTCCCTGTCTGACCTGCGCATGTGCACGACCAATGTCTTGCGCTCCACGCTTACTCGCTAAAAAAAAATTGCTGCTGTTGAGGCCACGTATCCGTAGCCCTTCCCTTCTCCCTTCATTCTTATTGATGGCCATATTGCCCTTATTTGAGTCTGAATTAGGCAACCCTTGCGTTTGCGGTTTCTCCTTCTTCTTTCCCTGGGTCTAGGTCTGGCAGTGTTGCAGATGTGACTACACTTAATGGATTAATTTTTTAATTAAAATTTGATTAAGTAAATATAGATTAATTAATAAGGAAATACGAGGCACCACCAAATTGATTAATGATAAATATAAATAATTCACTGGCCGATCTGGAAACCAGGAAAAAGAAACAACAACCTTGATCAGTCTAGTTCTGAATAGTGAATTCCAAGTAGTTTTCTCTAACTTTGAATGAATGAGCTCTCAAACCAGGCGGCAAATTCAAAAGGTTTATAAACAAGTTTATAACTACAAACAAGGCAATACCAACAGATTATCTAATGTAATAACGAGTGTATCACAGAGTTAAAATCATAAAATGACGATGAACATGTATATATCACAGTATGGAAAACAGGGAATAATGGCAAGTGTACACATTACAGTAATAAAATCAGAAACCAAGAGGACTCTATGTAACTTATCGGTCGCGCAATAATTACAAACGTTGCAATGTTACTGGTAACCTTAATTACGTTGAATGTGGATAGTATGGTAAAAGTTACTTAGGCGTGAATAAGTCTATGTTGAAGCGTGGTTTTAGCTTAAAAACGCAAAGTACGAGAAATCAGGGACCCAGAACAGCCACAACAGTGGTACTTGCCGATTGCTTTGTGGAGGCTCACGCGAAGGAGATGGAATGGAACCGAGCCTCTGCCTGTCGTCCAACGTCACACGTGATACGGAAGCGGTAAAAATCTTCAGATTCTGATGCTCCTGTTTGGTGGACTGTAAGATCTTGGCTATAGGCCTCCGGTCCGTGTCTTTGGTCCGTGGGACCACAGATGTGTTGATGGCCTCACTCCGGTTTGGCTTTCTTCCCAGCTGTTGGTGATCAGGTTCCTTGACCTCGACTTGCGGGCGTGCGACTCGGATTCTATCTTGGCGACAGACAAAGGTGGAGTCGAACACGTTCTAGCACCACGAGCTTCAACAAAAACTCGGAAAAACTTGGATTTTGTGAGAATAGTAGAGCTTAGAGTCTGGTTGGTCTTTTAACTATCTTCTAGTTCAGCGATACCGAACTACTTAAGACTGCTGTACACAGGAAACTTAAAATAAACGCGAAAACTTGAGTGAAATGAATGATCAAAAGCGCTATAAAAAGGAAAAACTACAACTATAAAAGACAAAGGAAAGACTTAAAGAACACAAAGACACAAGACTTGAAGCTAGCTCACCACGCGGTCGTCCCGCATTGCTTTTGAATGTTCCGGCTCGTAAGCGGCTGGAGGCGGGACATAAGGAGTTGCCCTTACTTAGCCAATGAGAAGCTGACTCCTCAGTAAAGCCCTTCTATCGTGGTTGTGTCTTATTTCACCATATGAGCCACAGACGTTCTAACTTGGATTAAAATATATTCCTACTATCTAAAAGAGATTGAAAAATATCACACAATAACCAAAAATCCTCAAAGTTACAAGTTTAGATGCAGACTTCGTTGTAAGGTTCAGATGATCAAAAGCACCTTGAATTGATAACTTAGAACATCGTTAAAGCATTCTAACTACAGCGCAGGCATTTACTTTACTTTTAACTAAACAATACTATGATTAATACAAGCTGTAGGAAATGGTACATTGTAAATAACTTCATGTTTGTTGCACAAATTATTAAAACCCGATCGATCAAAACACATAGGCAAAAGCTGTTATTTCTATATATCATACTAATCCAGATCACTAAATATATATATAAAAAAAAAAAAGATAATTATACTAAAACATTAATCAAGTAGATATGAAGTAACATAAATTCAGTAACATACATATGTATGATCTATAATGGTGTGTGGATATAAAAGAATATCCTTGATCCACTCTTTGTATGAATCATTTAAATGTATATAGCGTGTTTGGACTTATGTAATTAAAAGGTTTCGATGAAGATAATCTGTTCCCAGAAAGAGTTGAGTACAATTAAAGTTTGTCTCTTTAGAATAAAAACTGAGTTCTTGTTTTTTTTAAAAGGGAAGGCCATAGTTTCTTGACCGTTTCTTGATGTCGTAAATCTCCAGGGGTGCCTTTCTGCCGCCAGGCTTGGGTGATAAGGTTTGCAAGAGAGTCTGTGATGACAGAGTTCAACTATGGGGAAAGAAAGTCATTAATTTTTGCAAAAGTCAGAAGACAATTAAGAAAGCTTGGTGGTCTGGATCGTTGAAACCTAAGATTAGCACATGGACTTAGTTTATGATTGGAGATGTCGAAGGTTATATGTCTTGTTTGAACAGACGTCCAATTCCGTTGGCTTCAGAAAGAGTCAACCGTTGGAGTCAAAGGTGGGGGTTAAGATCCTGTCCAGGTGTAGGGCCTTCTTGCATTCCAAGATGTTGTAAAGTTTATGACTTGGGGTGAAGAGATAAGAGAGAGAGAAAGGGGGGGGGGGGTACGGCTATCACGCTACACCTGTGATACTAGCGATCGGGGGTTCGAGTCCCACACGATCCCGCATGAACAATATTTATAAAATTCAGATCAGACTAACTGATGCCATTCTGCTGACTTCCTGATGTGAACCCTCGACCTTTCAATTAGTCATAACCACTGAGCCACCATTGCCCTGGTCAGTACTCTTTATCATGCACATTAAGTGGTGGAGTGCAGACAGCATGTGGTACACTGGGTTAATTAATTCTTATGTATGTGTTTACTCAGTCCCACCAGAATCCACAAGCTCGAACAGCACACAAGCCAGCAGAACCATACAGAGAGAAAACGCATCTACAGTGACAGCTGAGTGGCTTATGGGCCCAGAACAATAACCGAGATACACTGAAATGGTATAATAAAAAATGAACAATTCACCTAAAGGTGCCTTGTCAAAGTCAACACTGCTGTGATAAAGCATTCCGTAAGGTTTCCAAACTTAGTCTCTATATTCTCTTGTAGATATATCCTGCTGTCTGTTTTAAATCTCTTTTGTGGAAGCTGATTTAACCTAATTTCCAAATCCTCATTATTTCAGAGCTTAACATGGTCTGTTTACCATAATTGCAGTTACTCAACAGTGCACAATGTCTGGTGATTACCGTCGGAGATGTGACCTCACCTCAAACCTGGCTGTGCTTAAATCACCAGACCACATACTGTATCTCAGAAAGCACCAACAAAATCGAACAAGGTTCAGTGATTAAAAGATGCCGCTGACCAGGAGCTAGCATGCATAAAATAGAGAACTACATCGTTAAAACCTGATCGGTTCTCACACCCACACACCTCCAATGGCTAAAACTCTAATTTGTGCCAGCATTGTGAGTTCATTATGATTTTCATGTCTGTACCTAGTGTGCCTTGTATTCATTCATTCATTCATTCATTCATTCGTAAATTTTTTTAGGGCACACACTCTCACACACTAAGGATACTTTTGAAACATCAATTAACTGAACATATGGCTTTTCACATGTGGGAGGAAACTGGAGTACCTGCAGTAAACTCATACAGAACTGAGGAGAACATGCAAATTCCACACAGACGGAGCCTGGGGTCTACGGTAACTGATGTGCCACTGTGCTGGCCGTCTTAGAAAGAAGAAGAAAATGGAAAAAAAAAAATTTGTAATTCAATTTACATTCACTATGCATTACATAATATAATTATTAATACATTATATTTTATATCATAATATATTTAGTAAAATACAACAATAGTTGAGGAAAAATACAGTAGTGCTTGAAAGTTTGTGAACCCTTTAGAATTGTCTATATTTCTACATAAATGTGACCTAACACATCATCAGATTTTGAGTGCCAAAAGTATGTGAACAATTTCTTTCAGTATCTGGTGTGACCCCCCATTCCTCCTTACAGAACAGCTTCAACTCTGGGATAATGTGAGGAAACCCACCAACAACTGCTCACTTCAGGTCCTTCCACAACA
Source organism: Ancistrus triradiatus (assembly GCA_025084515.1). Taxonomy (NCBI): domain Eukaryota; kingdom Metazoa; phylum Chordata; class Actinopteri; order Siluriformes; family Loricariidae; genus Ancistrus; species Ancistrus triradiatus. The sequence goes on along the minus strand of JAJAGP010000962.1, from coordinate 163,214 downwards.
TTTCGATTGGATTAAGGTCAGGACTTTGACTTGGCCATTCCAAAACATTACCTTTATTCTTCTTTAACCATTCTTTGGTAGAACGGCTTGTGTGCTTAGGGTCGTTGTCTTGCTGCATGACCCACCTTCTCTTGAGATTCAGTTCAGGGACAGATGTCCTGACATTTTCCTTCAGAATTCTATATAATTCAGAATTCAGTGTTCCATCAATGATGGAAAGCCGTCCTGGCCCAGATGCGGCAAAACAGAAAAAAATACATTACTCTGTTTGTGCTGGGAGACCCGATCCTTGGGGTGGACCAGTTTCAGGCGTAGCGTGTTTTGGGGTTTGAAAGACACGGTGTTTGGAAAATACACGTCTCAATTGTTCCGATGTTCCTGCCACATATGGATTCACCACTGGGTTACGCTTAGACTGCGGTGGTTGTTTCTTCTCATCGATCTGCTGGAGCACTGTTTGGGCGTTTTACCGGCTTTACCAAAGGCCCAGTTCGGATAACCACATTTGCCCAGTGCCTGCTTAATGTGAGATTTCTCTCCATCCTTGGCTGCTGTGTCAGGGTTGACGCTGTCTGCTCGGTGGTACAGTGCCCTGATGACTCCTAGTTTGTGCTCCAGTGGATGATGAGAGTCAAACCTTAAGTACTGATCCGTATTTGTTGGCTTACGGTAAACATCGTCTTTCAATTGTCCCCCCATTCCCAGTCACAACTTCACCATACAAGAAGTCTAACCTGCCGTTCTTCACATCCTCCCTGGTGAACTTAATGTGTTTGTCCACTGAGTTGATGTGGTCGGTGAAATGTGGCACTTCCTGAGATTTCATTTTAACCCAGGTGTCATCCACATATCTGAACCAATGGCTGGGTGGTGTTCCTGAATAGGATCTTAGTGGCTTCTTTTTCACTTCTTCCATATACAGGTTGGCCACGATAGGTGAAACTGGGGAGCCCATAGTGCACCCATTTTTCTGCCTATAGTACTGCTCTCTGTATGTGAAATAGGTGGACACAGCTCCAGAAGCAAACACACCTGGTCTAAGTTAAGGGTGGTCCTATTGCTGTCATCCTGTAGTTTCACTCGGACTACCTCTACTGCCTCTGCAACTGGAATGCACTTGAAGAGAGATGTGACATCAAACGAGACCATTGTTTCATCCCTCTCCATAATGACGTCCCTCACCTTATCCACGAAATCCATGGTGTTCTGGATGTGATGATCCGTGCTGCCTACCAACGGGTTGAGGATCGATGCCAGAAACATAGCGATGTTGTAGGTCACTGAGTTGATCATACACACAATGTTCACCTGTTTATGCATCTTGGGTAAGCCATACAGACTAGGTGTAGCCTTCCCTGGGTATAGTCTGTGGTACAGAGGCCGGTCAATAGCATTGTCCTGTTCTAAAAAGTTCAGACAATCTATCACATTCTTCTAGTACCCACTACCAGTATCTTAAGGCTCATAAGTGTTAGTGTCTCTAGGAAGAGTCATAACTTTTTCATGATAGTCTGTCTGGTTTAATAAAACAGTGCACCTGCCTTTGTCCGCTGGAAGGATGATGATGTCATTATCCTTACTGAGAGTCGTGAGTGCATTCCTCTCCTCTCTGCTGATGTTAGATGGCGGTGACTTCGTGTTGCTAAGGTAGGCTGAAATTTTCATTTGTAGTTGTTCTGCTTCCATCTCCGCTATGTTGTTGTTGTGGATTGTTGTTTCCGTGGCTGTAATCAGTTCCACTAGTGGTATTTGCCTCGGTGTCATTCAGCCACTTAGCCAAGATGTCTTTCTCCACCTGGGTGAGTTGTCTGTCAGACAAGTTCTTCACCCACTTGTCCACATCCACAGGTTGTGTCTGTCCTCAATCTCTCTTATAGCCTTTGAGAGTGTCATCCATCCGCTGGTGTCTCTGGCGTGCAGCAAGAAGATTGAACTGCTTCTGCTGCCTAGTTTTAGACTTTTCATGTTGTGCTAACCAAGCCTTTTCTGTGAAGTTGATCACACGCTGAAAGGTGGTCTCGTCTAGACATGATGTAAGTCTCTGTCGAATGTGTTCCTCTCTGACTTCAAAGCATCAATGGTAAAGATGGTTTGCCTCACTTGTTCATTCAGCAGCTGGTTCTCTGCCTTCTGGAGGATCTTGTTTTTCAACTAGCTGAGACTGAAGAAGTAACTTAGATGAGTGACGAAATGTTTCTCCGACAAAACCTTACGTCCAGATGAACATATTCAACTTCTGGGAATTTCTTACCTGGATTATTGAGCATGCATCAAGACATTGTGTAAAGGAAATCAAAGATTGGATGTCATTTAATTTTCTCTTACTTAACTGAAATAAAACTGAGGTTCTATTAGTGGGACCCAAGGCTGTGAGAGACAGGTTGGCTACATCTATCCTAAATCTAGATGGCTGTCCAGTATTGCCCAGTCCATCTGTAAAAAAAAACTTAGGTGTCACATTTGATTCAGAATCGCACAATAGCAGCATCACTCGAATTGCTTTCTTTCAATTATGTAATATCGCTAAACTTAGAAATATCTTCTCTTTTAATGATGCAGAGAAACTGGTTCATGCGTTTATAACCTCAAGGTTGGATTACTGCAATGCTTTACTTACTGGATGCTCTAGTAAATCTATAAATAAACTTCAATTAGTTCAGAATGCAGCCAGCCGAGTGCTAACTCGAACTAGAAAGTTTTATCATATCACTCCTGTTCTATCATCACTACACTGGTTACAGGTTAAATCCCGCATTAATTACAAAATACTTCTTATAACTTATAAAGCTCTACAACTCTTATAGTCTTACAATCCAGCACGTCTACTTCGTTCGCAGGGTGCAGGACTTCTTTTAGTTCCTAGAATTAAAAGTCACAGCAGGGAGAAAGGCTTTATCATACATTGTCCCCCAACAATGGAATAAACTTCCCACTTTCGTTCGAGACTCAGACACTCTCCAAATTTTTAAGTCTAGGCTAAAGACATACTTATTTATGCAGGCTTTTGACTAGATTTAGACAGGGATGCATGGTTCGGGTCACTGGGGATGGAGTCTGGAGTGATGCCTTGTCCTTTAGCTGGGAGTGTCTGGTGGGTGGTCTGGCTTGGCTGGGCTTATCCTCATGATCTTGACTTGTGCATCCTTGCCTTAGACTAAGGGCAGAGCTGGGGGTTCATAGTCAAAGAGTCTTATGGTAATCAGAGGGTTGCTGTCTTCTGCCTCCCGTGGGGTTGCCGATATCTTATGTGATCCCTCGTGGCTGTGTTACCTTCCGGTTCTCCTCTTTCTGGCGATGCTGCTATAGCTAATGCTGCCGGGGTCTCATGCTACTGTACATGTGGCATCAGTGATTGTTAATAGACAATGTGCTCTTAACCTCCTGAGACCTCATGTCCCCACATGAGGACATGACGTTTTGGGTTTGCTGCTCTTCATACTTCATTCTGCATAACTCAGTCCTCATTTGTAGACATTCTTAAGCAATTCACAAAAACAAAAATACCTCCTGTTCAAAGACAGTGCTCAGCTTTTATACATAACAAAATCAGAGCTCTGAGGAGGGTAATGAGATCTCAAGAGGTTAATCAATAACAAATTACATTTCCTGTTTTCTGTCTGAGCTGTGTTCCTGTACCAGTTCCTGTACCACACATGATGTTCATCCACTTCACTCAAGCTGTTTCCATCATCACCATACCCGGGCCACCAGAGTGCAGTAACTCTCTCCCTCCTCTGGTTATCTGGGGACGAAGTGCCGCCAAGGACTTTCCTACTTAGACTCAAGATCCTAGTGTGATTCTTTGTATCGGACTCTTTAATGCCGATGTGCATATTTCACTTTTTATTTGAATGATCACTCCAAGACTTATTAGTTTAGATAAATGAGTTTCATTCGTAGATTTGTCTTGGTCCCAAGGTTTCTTAATCATAATGCTTAGGGAGTTTTTCCTTGTCACTGTCACCCTAGGCTTGCTCAATTTGGGATTGGACGTAGATAGTAGGAGATAATCTAACATTGTAAAGTTGCTTTGAGACAATGCTCCATTGTAAAAAGTGGTATAGAAATAAATCTGAATTGACTTGATTATAGTATAGTCTTAGTCAAACTATTGCAATGTCACTTTTGGAAGCAAATGATGGTGATGATTCTATTTCCCTTCTTCTCTCAAACTTAATCAAAATCACCACATAAAATCAACTTAACATCATCCACAACATCCATTCTATCCAATTCATTATTACATGTGAAAATAATAATAATAATAATAATAATAATAATAATAATAACAACTCCAGGTTTTGCAAACATGGTAAAGTTAAGCGAGCGGGCAAAAATGCACACTTGAAGTCTTAACATCCGACTGTTCAAAATAAATCATGTACATTGATTGGATACTGAACAAGAAGATGAGTAACTTGTTTTTCCCTGTTATCCATCTGAGTACTTGTTTGTAGAGAAATGACTGATTGACACTGTTTGAATGAATTGTTGATATTCAATAATGATAGAAAACAAGTTCAGTTTATAATTATCGTTACCTCAGACAGACGCATTGGACTCGGCTGGTCTCAACAACAATTTGGGAGTCCACCCTGAGACTGACCCCAAATGAGTTCAAGACCGAGACCAGCCGAGACCGGATTCGAGTACTACAACACTAGTGATTACCTAAACCCAACCTTGTCCCTGCAGTGTCTTTCAGCAGAGCTGAATGAGGCCCCAGCAAACCTCTGCACAAGCCTTCTGCCTGCACTTTGTTTTCTCTAGGGATCTAGAACACCAGTAACTCCCACTATAACAACATATCTACAGACCACACCTGCCCTATAGAGGGAAACCTTGTTTGAATCTTCTTCTTTACTAATCTCACATTCCTGTTTTAATTAGGAATAATGCATTTACAATGGAAAGTTGTACATGTTCTCAGAGCTTAGTAAAGAAATTTTGATTAAAACATTTAAACAACAATCCAGTTCCAGGTTTTGTGGTCCTGTACAGCTCGGTTAGGCATCATATGCAGGCACGAATGGTTATGGGAGGGGAGCCTTTTGGGGTATCATCCTCCGGTGATCCCACAGAGACCCCTATGGAGTTCACAGGTGGACTAGGCACTGAAGCCCCGTAACTCCTCATGAGAATAGTTAAAATGTGAAAAAATAAAAATAAAAATCAAACCAAAGAAAGTTTTATATTTTTCATTCCTTCATTGATCCACACCCAGAGACATGTTAGAGATGCCCTTTGATGCCTGTCTTTGGAGTGCGGAGGAAGACAGACCCCCAGGGAAATCCCACATAGACTTGGGGAGAACATGCAAAACCTAACAGACAGAATCCGTTCGTTGAACAGTGATCTCTGGGGCTATGAGGCAACAGCACTAACCACTGCATCACAAATAATCCTGTTTTGTCTAATTGGGGTTGTTGATATTATGTCCAACCATTGCCTTTAGACAGGAATTATGTCACACACTACAGATGTGGCAGATAGAGATTACACTGGATTACACTGAGGAGATTACAACAAGAAATCAAACTGCTATGTATTGTCTTGACCCCAAAATAGCATTCTTTTCTCTAAAAGGTTTTTCTGGTTGACATAAAACAGCATTAGTAGATGCTGCTGCTAAAAGCTGGAAGACTAGCTGGTTTATTGAGGAGTAACTAACTTATTTATTCATATTTAAGTGTGTGAACTGTATTCAGGGCATCATTTGCTGAAGTCTCCTGGTTGCTGGATCGCTTGCTGAACATAATTTAATCAAAGATCTGCAAGTCCAGATTAAATCCAATCAAACCCTGCTGAGAATAGACAAGCCTTCATTACCTGATAAACAACTAACAAGACCACAAATAAATACAATTTGTCAACCTATTGCTCGCCACAATTTAGGCCAAAATAAGCATCTTATTTGACTTTCTAGGAGAAGAGGATTTAAGATTATACAGCATCCAATTACAGCAATCATAGAAGCTTCCATGTACAGCACCGGGAAAATAAGCATGAATATCACCAAGATTGAGTTGTGCAAAGCAAATTGCTTTGATGTAAACAGCCAGTTACAGAGACTAACAGGAATAGGGTCTACCAGCTCTGGCTTCAATTTATGCAACTCAAGATAAAAGTCTCATAATTGAGTCCTCTCCGCAAATTGAATGTCAAAATGGCATACATGATGGATACACTATTTTGGTTTGACCAGGTATAAATAAAGCAGTAGGGAAATTGGCTGCAATTTGGTGCTTCTTTAGCAAACAGAAGAGCAACCCCCACTCACTTCTCTCACCCAGCAGATGTGTACATACTGTATGTGTATATGTGTTTCACATAATGATGTCCTGTGTATGAAGTCTGTAAGTCTGTAATTGTCATCATAGGTACACTTCAACTATGAGAGAAAAACAAAATCCCGGAAATCACAATGTAGGATTTTTAAATAATTTAATTGTAAGTCATGGTGGAAAATAAGTATTTCCTCACCCACAAACAAGCAAGATATCTGGATCCAAAGTTGGGACCAAAGTAACAAAGGCTACCATCAGTAACACACTACGCCGAGAGGAACTCAGATCCTGCAGTGCCAGGCGTGCCCCCCTGCTCAAGCCAGTACATGTCCAGGCTCGTCTGAAGTTTGCCAGAGAGCATATGGATGATCCAGAAGAAGATTGGGAGAATGTCATGTGGTCAGATGAAACCAAAATAGAACTTTTTGATAAAAACTCAACTTGCCGTGTTTGGAGGAAGAAGAATGCTGAGTTGCATCCCAAGAGCACCATACCTGCTGTAAAGTATGTAGGTGTGCAGGACTAACCTCACAGAACGATGTGAGCTAAACTTCAATTTTGAAGCATGTAAGCAACCTTAATCCAATCAAAATGTTGTGGAAGGACCTGAAGTGAGCAGTTAATGTGAGGAAACCCACCAACATCCCAGAGTTGAAGCTGTTCTTTACGGAGGAATGGGCTAAAATTCCTCCAAGCCGGTGTGCAGGACTGATCAACAGTTACAGGAAACGTTTAGTTGCAGTTATTGCTGCACAGGGGGGTCACACAAGATACTGAAAGCAAAGGCTCACATACTTTTGCCACTTACTAATATGTAATATTGGAACATTTTCCTCAATAAATAAATGACTAAGTATAATGTTTTTGTCTCATTTGTTTAACTGGATTCTATTTATCTACTTTTAGGACTTGTGAGAAAAACTGATGATGTTTTAGGTCTTTTATTTATGCAGAACTATAGAAAATTCTAAAGGGTTCACAAACTTTCAAGCACAACTATATGTACACAGGTTATAATATACTGTAATACTGTATACTGACAATAGTGCTAGAGCACCCATAATATATTGTAGAAAGGGTCAGAATGACACAAGGAGGCACCATCCATTCTACATTTTGCATCTCAATGAATAGTGCTTAACTGTACAATACTGTAAAGAAATAAATTAATGTAAAATGGCAGCATATTTAAAAAAAAACGAATGTTCAAGTTATGGATAAAATAGATTGCTGGTCTAACTTTTCTACTGGTCAGTTGTTGGGGAAAAAGTCAAATTATTTAAAAAATAAAGAATCAATACTCCGATCAAGTTAAATTAAATAGTGTGGTTCATGAAATGTCAGGCTGATATTCAGAATAGAATTCCAGTGACCTGGCTATGATGATGCCTGGAGAACATTGGACCATCTGTTACACCCAGGATGTCTGACATCTGTCTCATGTTCATGGAGCTTTTGGTGGGGCAGATGTTTGCGTGGTTAATGTTAGGTCAACATTTGGACAATTTAAGAACTTAAGTACAATATGGCCTAATGTAGTTTGAAACTGTAGGCAGCAGTTATAGAAGAAAATCAACTGAGAGTTGTGTGATGAGTACTATAGAGACGAAACTGACGTGCTGCATTATTATTTTTTAAATATTTCTATTTTAAGTGTGTTTCTGGACATGCTGGCTTTTAACACACTAGAAGAATTGGCACTAAACATTTCAAGCTAAGAGCTTCTTCTAATTATAACATTCCCAGAAAACAGCCAAGAAGAACTTTTAGTAAGAACTTTTTTATATATGTATTTATAAGATTAAGATAGGTGGCATGGTAGCACATGCATTTATTGCGATGACTTCTCAGCTCCAGAGATACCTGGTTCAATCCCACCATCAGACTGTGCCTGTGAAGAATTTGCATGTCCTCCCCATGTCCATGTTGGGTTTGCTCTGGGTGATCCTTCTTTATTTATTTCCAGCATTCCAAGTACTGTGGTGGCCTAGTAGTTAAGTTATTGGGCTATGGACAAGAAGGTCCGGGGTTCAAAACCAACCTCTGCCAGACCATCACTGTTGGGTCCTTGAGCAAGGCCCTTAACCCACAATTGCTTGGATTGTATCAATTATAAATCTCTCTGGCTAAGGCTGTCTGCTAAATGACAATGAAAGACAAACCTCAAATGACTTCTAAAACAAATGACCTGCTGGAGAGGTCAGAGCTGATAGAAAGGCAACAGAAATTCAGATAACAACTGATTAGAACCATGGTATGCAGAGGAACATCTCTGAATGCACAACACATACCTTGAAGCAGATGGGCTACAGACGTAGACCGCAACAGGTGCCACTCCTGTCAGCTAAGAACAGGCTATTCCAGCAACCCTCCTCTTCATTGTGGGTGCAGGAAATGAATGTATTGATTCCACTTTCTCCACTTGTAGCCCATCACTCAGCACATATCCCAGGTACTTGATCTGATTCTGAGCAATTGCTATTCTCCTCTTCATGCTCGTATCGTGAGTTACTGCACAAAGGTATTTTCTTGGTTCCCATTTTCTTGATGATTATGTAAGGTCCATCCCTTTTTTCCAGCAGCTTGCTTTTGCTGGTAGGCAGAATCAGTAACACCTCCTATTCTGGCTTTAACTCTCAAACGCAGGCTTTCTGGTCATACCAGGCTCTGTGACTGCCCTATGCATTCCTCAAATGATCCTGGACCAGTGTTGACATCTCCTCCAGCTGTACATTACAATCTCCTTCATCTTCACCACAAGGACTTGGGTTCCTCCCACTCCTCCCACTTCCTCCAACAGCCCCCTATATGATGTCCATAGAGCAATTTGAAGGGAGAGAATCCTGTGGATGCCTGTGGAACCTCTCTGTAAACAAACAGAAGATAGGGAAACTACTGGGTCAGTGCTAGTTTTCTAGTCAAATTTATGCAACATTGCCTTGAGGGTCTGGTTGAATTGTACTAAGCCATCTGTTTGAGGATGATAGGGAGAGGTCTTAATGCCATGTATGCCTAGCAGCTTGTAGACATCTTGCAGTAGCCTAGGCAGGAACTGTGTGCCCTGATCTGTTAGAATCTCCCAAGCAAGACCTACCCTTGCAAACAGTTGTATAATTAGAAACATGCCTGGCCTTGATGGTATGTAAAGGACATGCTTCAGTGTATCACGTGGCATAATCACCTATCATTAAAATATTCCTTGTCTTGCTCCTTTCTAAGGGGCCCTCTCAGATGGAGTTTCAATTTTAAGAAGAGGATGCAAATGTGCCAGCGGTACTGATCTACATGATTTTACTTCGTACACGATATGTTTTACAATATACAGTTTGAAGAGAGCAGGTGTTTTATCTATGTGGTGTCAACCATAGGAGGATGGGATTCCCCTTTTGAGTCTGGTTCCTCTCAAGGAGTGCGTTTGCAAGTACTTAATAATCCGATAACTGCAGAAAATCAGATTTTGTCAGTAATCCGATCAAGGAGTATACATGCACTTGAGTAATCAGATAATGGGAAACCTCCGGGTTTAGATGACCCAGGCAGTAATCGAATTTCTACTTTGCAACCAGCCAATAATCTCACAGAAAGATGCGAGCTAAACTTCAATTTTAAATATTAAATAACCAAATTCTTCATTTTCTTGAGTATATATTGCATTTCAGAATCCCCACAAAGTGTTCGATAGCCATTTAGAGGGTGCCAGAGTTTACAAGAGAATCCCCACCTGGTCTATGTAGAAAAACCCAAAAGAAGCAAAATCTCTAAGAATAAGCGGACTTGGCAACCATGTTTTCCCCCTTTTTATACAATAACTGGTATACTGTACATGATATTAGTACTTTGATTACTGGGGTAAAATCCAGCTCTCTTTATCGGATTTCTTAATCTGATTTCTAGATCGGAGTATGCTGTTCAAGGACCCAAAAGAGGCAGCTTGGCAGAGGCAGGATTAGAATCCTGGACCTTCTGGTTCATAGGCCCGTACCTTGACCAACAGACTACCACACACCTTATGTTGGGATTGTTTTCAGTCCAGTCCAGATTAGTCTTCAGGTACTTGTACCACACCAATCTTCCCCTTGTATGGTGACTGGCATGACAGGCTCCTTAAACACCCTGGAAATCCACAAGCAAATCTTAGGTCTTGCTGATGTTTAGCAGCAGGTGGTTGTCCTGGAACCACAGGACAAAGTCCTCCACAAGCATAAGGTGCCTGACTCATCTCCTCTATGACTGTACCCTACAATAGAGGAATCATCAGAGAGCGTATGATGTTGGCACGTATACTGGAAGTCTGATGTGTAATGAGTGAACTGGAAGGGAGACAGACCGAGTAGCACAGCACCCTTGGACCGATACAGACAGACCCCAAACTCTTTCTTAAATAAGGTTTTCTGTGCACTCTTATGACCTGGTACACTCTTCTCAAAGGAGGTGGAATAATTTGACACTTGCAATATCAACATCATACACATACTGGGGTGTCAGGGAGCAGGAGTCTGTCCAGCAGCACAGTGTGCAAGTAGGAACCAACCCTGGACAGAATGCCAGTTGTATTTTTTTATTATTTTCCCTCAGGCACAGACAATGGTGTTTGCATTTAAAAGAATTTCAGGTGGCATTTCTCCTAACAGGGGAGACTAGTGCTGACATTTCTCAATGATCGAAATTCACAATACTCTCTCTCTCGCACACACGCACACACACAGACACAGACACACACACACACAGACACACACACACACACACACAGACACACACACACACACACACACACAAACACCTGGTAAACATATGCTTTGGGGACTTTCCACAGACATAATTATTACTGTAGCTAATCAATACTACACCTAACCTTAACCTTAGTAACCTAAGGAAAATAGTGTGGCTCTTTTGGTTTTTCACAAGAAAGTTGCCATTTCTGTAAAAGAAAAAGTAGTGTTCTTGTGGGGACGTGGCAAATGTCCCCACAATGCAAAAATGTAAGATCTTTCTGTCCCCTTTTCTGTTCTTGTGGACACACATGCACACAAAAATTGGTCTTGCTATCCTTGTGAGGACTTTCCATTGAATGACAATGAAGTACTACTGCAGCTAATTGATGCTACACCTACACCTAACCCCAGCCTTAACCTTAGTAACCTAAAGGAGGGAGATGTGTGTGTGTGTGTGTGTGTGTGTGTGTGTGTGTGTGTGTGTGTGTGTGTGTGTATGCGCGCGCGCGCGGCAACAACAATAAACTTTTCTTGTCTTGTGGGGACATCTGCAACCTTCTTTTGAAAAACCAAAACAGCCAAAATATTTACTATTGGTGTAATATTGATTAGCTACAGTAATAATTACGTCTGTGGAAAGTCCACAAAGCATATGTTTACCAGGTGTATGTGTGTGCGTGTGTGTTCGTGTGCGCGACATGGTGCATTCGAGAGAATCCCTGCTTTACAGATTCAGATGGAACAGATGGAGCCGCTCAAATTATCGGCGCTTTACTGCCCCCTACCTTTCCTTTCATACAACAACCACTACAGACAGACTTCCGGAAAGCTCATAACTGCAACTCACATGCACACGCAGGCACGCAGACATACAGAGGAAGGCTGTAAAAGGTCTGGAAAAATCTGAAATGAAACAAAGTGCAGCTAACTTCTCATCCTAACCTTCTACAATGCCATTCAAAGATCACTCACACAAATTAGCCAAACAGCAGAAAATAAGTTTAACAGATGAAGTCATTGAAAAGAAAGTGTTTTTCGAAAGTTTTGTACAGAGCAAGTATGAAAAAGCACATATGGATGCTACTGCACATTTTTTGAAAACACAGGCAACCTAAGAGCAAAAAGTGTGGCAAGTGCCACCTCCGATGAATCTAACTGCATTATGTCTGTGCAGGTTCTCAGTCATCCAAGTCATGGTAGACTCAGTTTGTCAGAAAGCTGAACAAACTGATAAAGATGTTCTGCACTGTTCTGGGATTCTCCCTGGACAGTTCTGAGGTGTGGTGCAAAAGAGAACACAACAAACTATGATTCATTCTGGTCAATCAATCACATTCCCCTAAGACCAACTGGTCACACAGGGGATTACCTTTAGCAAACGGCTCCTTCAGCTAGCTCTGCTGTAGCAAAGAGGTCATTTATCCAACAGCCATCACCCTGTGGAACAATTCAATGTACAGGGACGTTATGGTGCAGTAGAGCCTATTTCTACAAGACATACTGAGTGGGCAATTACATTGTTTGTGTTTGTTTGGTTTATTTAACGTCGCTATCAGCATCAATGGGCAATTTAACGACAGACACAAGGTTATACCGATACACAAGTTTACTTCAAAGCTAGTCATAGTGTGAAAAAGTGTTTTCCCCCTTCCTGATTTCCTATTGTTTTGCATGTTTGTCACAATTAAGTGTTTCGGAACATCAAACCAATTTAAATATTAGTCAAAGACAACACAAGTAAACACAAAATGCAGTTTTTAAATGAAGGAGTTCATTATTAAGGGAGAAAAATTCAACCAAACGTTTGCGATAACTTGCACTGAGTCTTTTACAGCGTTGTGGAGGAATTTTGGCCACTCATCTTTGCAGAATTGTTGTAATTCAGCCACATTGGAGGGTTTTCCAGCATGAATGGCCGTTTTAAGGTCATGCCACAGCATCTCAATAGGATTCAGATCAGGACTTTGACTAGGCCACTCCGAAGTCTTCAGTGTGTTTTTCTTCAGCCATTCAGAGGTGGACTTACTGGTGTGTTTTGGATCATTGTCCTGCTGCATCGGGCCAATTCAGGGTAATCAATTAACCTAATTCATGTCCTTGGACTGTGGGAGGAAACTGGAGTACACAGAATAAACCCATGCAGACTCAGGGAGAACATGCAAAAAGATGCACTTTTGTGTAGGCAGCAAAAATATAGGTGACTCAAACTAGCGGTTTGCATTCAAACTGGCCTCTGAATGGACTATTCTGCTTTAAGGAGCCTAACCCAGAATTCAATAAGGCAGAGATGCACCCTGGACAGTTTCCTAGTCCATCACAGGGTTTCAGTTGGATCTAATGAAGCTTAAGCCATTTAATATGTCATTAGCAGAATTTTTTAGTGAATGCATTCTCCTGCTGAAAAATGCCAGTTGGACCCCTGAGATAGAGGCAACGCTTGGCTGCACGGTGTCCTGGAAATATCGCTGAATTGTTAGTGTCTCTTATATCACTACTAGGGGTGACTTAGTGTCATATGCGATGGCTCCCCAGATCATCACACCAGCAGGTGGGGCAGTGTGTTGCTCCACAACAAATTCAGGATTGAAGCCCTTGTCACGAGACCTCCATACTCGAACCTGACTTACTGAAGCAGTAGCACAAACACTACTTGCTTAACTACTTAACACACAAACAAAGTCATTAGTTCAAATCCCAGCTTTACCACACTAATACTGTTTCCAATCAATGTAATCCAATTAATGTAAGAGAAAAACTGAATGAATTAATCTTGTTGTTTACACTTATATACTCTGATTTCTACTTTCACTGATATATTGAGTTGGTAATTACTTTGTTCATGTTTGTTATATGGCACTTTTGCATATCAAGCTAAAACATAGTGTACTCATACTAGCCACAGAGTTTTGCATTCATGATTCCCTCTGAATGGGCTATTGTGCTTTAAGGGTCAATGTTGCAGTGTGCAGGGTCTGGAGCCTAACTTAGAATTTAGCACAGGCAGAGGTGCACCCTGGACAGTTCGCCAGTCCATCATAGGGTTTCAGTTGGATATAATGGAGCTTAAGCAGGATTTTGTAGTGAATGCATTAATTAGCAGGCAGATAAACTGGGGAGGCTTACTTTGGTTAAGCCATTCATAATTCCATCAGGATGAAAGAGGCGTGACAACAAGGTATCTGTTGATTAATAAGACTGCAAAAAAATTACACCATGACGTACATGAGCAGACGTCTTTCACACTTTCGCACTTGCTTTCTCACACAGCCCAGCAGTATTCTCTGTAACCAAATGAGCCAGGAGTTCATCCAATCTCCAGCATTCGGGCTTGGTGCATCTGACAAACTCAATGTCCCTTCAGAAAGAGAATAATAGTTCAACCTTTGATATAAAGCCAACAAACAGTGATTATTCAAAGGCCACTTGACATCCTGCTGGGAGCGGGTTCTCTGCTGCAGCTTGCTCTCACTGTGCCATAATAGCATGTGCATTAAGCATGCATAATTACCCATCCACTAGCCCTCTAATGAACTTGGCTTGTTGACATGAGATCATTCAGCTAGAGGAAAGGCTTGTCCTACCTAGTTCAACTCAGGTTAAGTTCAATTCAGGGAAATCACAAATTTGAAGAGATGACATCATTCTGCTTGTAGGCAATGCATAGTTTACCAATATTGCCTTTTTTTTAGTTAACTTGGCTAATGCATTTAACTACAAAATAAAAGAGTTTGCTTTATTGGGACTGTGGTAGCCTAGTGGTTAAGGTACTGGACTATGGACCAAAAGGTCCAGGGTTCAAACCTCTGCCAAGCTGCCACTCTTGGGTCCCTGAGCAAGGCCCTTAACCCACAATTTCTTGGATTGTAAGGCTGTATAAACTGGAAGTCGCTCTGGATAAGGACATCTGCATATTGATTGGGACATACATGGCAACCCGCAGACCCAGCAATGGAGACTGAAAAAATACACCAACACCCAGAACAACGCAAAGTGCAACCCCTACTTCCGGCAATACAGAGAATACACAGACTAGGGTGGTTCAGCAGTGGGAACCAGTGCTCTACATCAGAGCCATTCTGGTTCAGTCCCCACCTCTGGTGTCACCACAAGTGTGGGTTGGACATCATGTTTGTTCCAGATGTGGGTGTTTATTTCTTACCTCCCAGATCTTGCCAGGGGCAGGCGTGCCCTCATGTTAGGTTGTTGATTTTGATAATAGCAATGATGGTAATAAAATAAACAGTATATTTTCCCCCACATTTTAACCCCACACAAGCATGACACAAGCATGCCCTAAAACGAAGCCTAGATCCCCCTACCTGAGATATAGCCAGGTTCACTTTACATTATTTACATGGTCAGAACCTTAACCTCAAACTGGAGCCACAGACCTAAAACCTTGGTGTTGGACTATTATCTTACACAGCTGTGACACTTATATGTGACATCTAAACATTACAGCATTTACCAGACGCCCTTATCCACAGAGACAAAGTGCCTTATATTATTTGTAATAGACATTACCTCATGCTAGTACAAATAGCAATAAAACAAGAACACAATCAAACTAGATCCTGTTAGGATTTGAATTAGGGAAATCCACAAAGAACCATAAAGAGTATTTTTTATATGTAAGTGAAGATTTACTTCTCATTTAAGTGCTGAGTGAAGAGGTGAGTCTTTAGTCACTTTTTGAAGGCAAAAAGAGACTCAACCGTTCGGACATCCAGTGGAAGTTCATTCCACCATATGGATGGCAGTACAGAGAAGAGTTGTGATGCTGGCCTTCATTTTATCTTGGGTGGTGGGTCCAGTCAAGCCAAGTTTGTGTCTTGAAGGGTACGAGGTTTGATTAGAGCTTTTAGGTAAGAAAGCTGATCCAGTTTTGGCTTTGTTGGCGAACAATAGGGTTTTGAGTCTGATGCCGACAGCTACAGGGAGCCAGTGAAGAGAAGTGGTGACATAATAATAAATGTAATGATAGCAACTTAGATCTAGGTTGAAACCAGTGACCTTATTTCACACTGACTTAGTAATCATCATTAGGACTTTTACTTTATTAGAGTTTCTGAGAATCTGTCAGAATAAGCTCTAGGGTCTTGTCTGAACAATCTACTGTTGCAGTGAGCAAGTAAGAGCTTTGGGTATATGTGTACCATTTACCTGGGGAAGTAATGGCACCAGGATTTGTAGGAAGAAGATAAGCCAGTGGAGGAAGCGTGGTGCTCTGGATAATATGGAAAATTCTGAGTCCAGCCATTCATGTAGACGCCAGTTTGGCATGTACAGCCTATATTACTTTTGTGGTCTATAATGTTTTGGTGAATCAATGTAAATTAACAACAAAAATGGGTCTAAAATAGAACTTTGTGGGACAAACTATTGCCATATTTTACATACTGAAAATTCTTCATTGATGCTAATAAAGTCAATATAACAAAAATGTATTACTTCTCATTTGTTACTTAGTTATGTTATATTTCATGGTCAATACTGTCAAAAACGAATTCTGATCAACTTTCACAGTTTACACAAGCCCCGTTATGCAATCAAGACGGTTATATCTATATGAATAGCTTATATGGATCTGCAGTAGTGTTGTGGACGTGAAGCATAAAAATACATTTACTGCGATCCTACAAAAGCTAGAAATACACACATATGTTTGTCTTGCTGTCCTTGTGAGGACTTTCATTGACATGAATGACAATAAAGCATTACTACAGCTAATTAATGTTACACCTTCCAACAACCCTAACCTTAACCTCAATAACCTAAATTCAGTCTTTTGGCTAGTTTGGTTTTTCAAATAGAAATTGCCAGTTTTGTAAAAACGCAATTAAAGAAGTGAGAACTAGAAAAACAGTCCTCACCAGTCAAAATTCCAGGTTTTTCTATCATCATAGAGGCATTTGGTCCTCCCAAGTATAGCAAAGCAAGATATGCACACACTCACGCGTGCAGTTAAAATACAGTTACCATTTTTGTCTGCTAGTTGTTTATTAATACAGTTTATGATGATGAGTGTAGGGAACATGTTCCAAAGCCAAACTGTGCCTACATGTCCACTGTGTGAGTCAGGCCATCTGATGAGAGCAGGAGGTCTTTTGTCTGCCAAGAAGACAACTACACACAAAAAAAATCTCATTGAAGGCTTTCCTCGGAATGATCTGTATTTGTGTACGTGTGATCTGAAAACACCCAGGCTTGCATAAACGTCGGACATGTGCGAGGGCCCCTCGTGGGCTATACCATCCTTTTTATTTCGTCAGCAAACGTTCATTTAGGCAGCTGGTGTTGGTGTGCAATCAGTTTGACTGAGTTAAAGGAGGCGCTAGAAACAGATTCCACGTCACTCTAGAAGCATGAGTAACTCTTCCATATGGAATTGTCTATTTCAGGAAATCCCACAGTGATATGCACAATATGTTCCTCATTAGATACAGTGGACATTCTGGAACTTAATGGGCTGGACAACACTTTTTTCAGGGACTCAGTGTACATAGGGATGAACTTTTTCTATGCAAGCATAAACAGATCAAATAACGAATAATGTTGATTATCTCGCTGCAACAGCACATGTTAGGCGCTGCGATATATATATATATATATATATACACACACATATATATATACACTGCTCAAAAAAAAAATAAAGGGGACACTTTAAACAACACAATTGTAACTCCAAGTAAATCAAACCTCTGTGAAATCAAACTGTCCACGTTGGAAGCAACACTGATTGACAATCAATTTCACATGCTGTTGTGCAAATGGAATAGCCAACAGGTGGAAATTATTGGCAATTAGTAAGACACACTCAATAAAGGAGTGGTTCTGCAGGTGGGGACCACAGACCACTTTTCAGTACCTATGCTTTCTGGCTGATGTTTTGGTCACTTTTGAATGTTGGTGGTGCTTTCACACTCGTGGTAGCATGAGACGGACTCTACAACCCACACAAGTGGCTCAAGTAGTGCAGCTCATCCATGATGGCACATCAGTCAAGTCAAGTCAAGTCAGATTATTTATATAGCGCTTTTTACAATAGAGCATTGTCTCAAAGCAACTTTACAAGTTTAGATTATCTCCTAATAACTACGTCCAATCCCAAATTGAGCAAGCCTAGGGCGACAGTGGCAAGGAAAAACTCCCTAGTTGTAGGAAGAAACCTTGGGAGGACCAAGACTCAAAAAGGGACCCAACCTCCTTGGGCGGCGTGGTTAATAAATCTAAGAGCAAAACTAAAGTCATGGAGTCAAAGTTCGAATAAAATGTGAAGTATGCACATCGACATTAAGTGGCCCGGGTATGATGATAAATCTAAGAGCGAAACTACAGTCATGGAGTCAAAGTTCGAATAGAAATGTGAAGTATGCACATCGACATTAAGTGGCCCGGGTATGATGATAAATCTAAGAGCGAAACTAAAGTCATGGAGTCATGGTCGTATATAAAATGTGAATTATGCACAGTGGAGCTCCATCAGATGAACATCATGTGTGGGGCCGGAACTGCCGGAACACAGCTCGGAGAGAAAACAGAAAATGTAATTAGTTATTGATTAAGAGCACAGTGTCTATTAACAATCACTGATGCCATGTCAATCACTGATGCCAAGTGTAGCATGAGACCCCGGCAGCATTAGCTATAGCAGCATATCTAGAAAGCTAGAAAGAGGAGAACTGGAAGGAAACACAGCCAAGAGGGATCACATGAGACATTGGCAACCCCACGAGCGGCAGAAGACAGCAACCCAACGTCTCTGATCACCATAAGACTCTTTGACTATGAACCCCCAGCTCTGCCCTTATTCTAAGGCAAGGTTGCATGAGTCAAGATCACGAGGACCGAAGCCCAGTTCAGCCAGACCGCCCACTCGACACTCCCGGCTAGCCGACAAGGCAGGCAGGCCAGACAAGACTCCAGACTCCGGTCTCAGCAACCCAAGCCATGCAACCTGGTCTAAATCTAGTCAATGCGAGCTGTGGCAAGAAGGTTTGCTGTGTCTGTCAGCGTAGTGTCCAGAGGCTGGAGGCGCTACCAGGAGACAGGCCAGTACACCAGGAGACGTGGAGGAGGCTGTAGGAGGTCAACAACCCAGCAGCAGGACCACTACCTCCGCCTTTGTGCAAGGAGGAAGAGGATGAGCCCTGCCAGAGCCCTGCAAAATGACCTACAGCAGGCCACAAATGTGCATGTGTCTGCACAAACGGTTAGAAACCGACTATATGAGGATTGTATGAGGGCCCGACGTCCACAGATGGGGGTTGTGCTCACAGTCCAACACCGTGCAGGACGCTTGGCATTTGCCAGAGAACACCAGGATTGGCAAATTTGTCACTGGCACACTGTGCTCTTCACAGATGAAAGCAGGTTCACACTGAGCACATGTGACAGACATGACAGAGTCTGGAGATGCCGTGGAGAGCGATCTGCTGCCTGCAACATCCTTCAGCATGACCGGTTTGGCAGTGGGTCAGCAATGGTGTGAGGTGGCATTTCTTTGGAGGGTCACACAGCCCTCCATGTGCTCGCCAGAGGTAGCCTGACTGCCATTAGGTACCGAGATGAGATCCTCAGACCCCTTATGAGACCATATGCTGGTGTGGTTGGCCCTGGGTTCCTCCTAATGCAGGACAATGCTAGACCTTATGTGGCTGGAGTGTGTCAGCAGTTCCTGCAAGATGAAGGCATTGAAGCTATGGACTGGCCCGCCCGTTCCCCAGACCTGAATCTGATTGAGCACATCTGGGACATCATGTCTCGCTCCATCCACCAACGTCACGTTGCACCACAGACTGTCCAGGAGTTGGTGGATGCTGTAGTCCAGGTCTGGAAGGAGATCCCTGAGGAGACCATCCGCCACCTCATCAGGAGCATGTCCAGGCGTTGTAGGGAGGTCAAACAGGCATGTGGAGGCCACACACAATACTGACCTTCATTTTGACTTGTTTTAAGGACATTACATCAAAGTTGGATCAGCCTGTAGTGTGTTTTTCCACTTAAATTTTGTGTGCGACTCCAAATCCAGGCCTCCATTGGTTAATAAATTTGATTCCATTGATGATTTTTGTGTGATTTTGTTGTCAGCACATTCAACTTTGTACAGAACAAAGTATTCAATGAGAATATTTTCTTCATTCAGATCTAGGATGTGTTATTTGAGTGTTCCCTTTATCTTTTTGAGCAGTGTAAATACATACACACACATACTCACATACTTTTGCCACTCACTAATATGTAATATTTAACATTTTCCTCAATAAATAAATCACCAAGTATAATATTTTTGTCTCATTTGTTTAACTTCTTTTTATCTACTTTTAGGACTTGTGAGAAAATCTGATGATGTTTTAGGTCATATTTATGCAGAAATATAGAAAATTCTAAAGGGTTTTTAATGCCGGTTATGCTGTTCATAGTATAACTGTGAACTTCATGGTCAAACTGTGAAAGTTTACATTAAAACTGTCAAGCATGCATGAATTTTTACAGAATACCCAAGTTATGGCCTGGAACCATATCATTACAGATTAAACACATGTGTTTTGGGCCCAAAAATGAACTATGGAAAAGGTTTCAAAACAGGCTACAAAGAAGCGATTTTATTTAAGCTGTGAAATGGCGCTGCTGACAGGAACTGAGGTGATGTGTTGGAGCTAACAGATGCCGCATTGATACCTCCTAGACAGAGCACTAAAGGTGGGCGTTGTTTAGAAAGGAAAAGGAAGAAAAAAAACACTGCTGTTTTGCTGTCTAAACTTCCACTGAACTTGGAAAGAGAGAAAGGAATTAAAAACTCCGTCGTAAAGTTTAGGGAGTACTCACACTAGGTGATCTGTTTTTCTGGGCATGGCACACATATAATGTGATCACGAATCATGGCCAAGCACAGAACACGCCGTCAGATGCCTCCGTATAAATCTTCTTGTACATGCAGCATGAGAAGGCAAAAAATCAGTACGCGCATAATCAGTACATTTATTATAAGACTTATGAGAGGGCTGCGTGTCAGTGCACGCAAAATGAAAACAAAATTTTACATAGAATTCTGCTGTGCTGTGCGAGCCCGTGCAGCACAAGATGCCGAAAATAAGTGTGTTGAATAATCAGTGCATTTATTATAAGATGTATAGAGGGCTGTGTCAGTGCACCCAAAATGAAACCAAAAAAGCCACAACTCAAGTACAACCACGAAGTCTACTTTGCTGTGTGAGGGCGTATCTTGATTATGAAAGCGTACCCAGGCGCGTTTCATTAAAGTGTAGTTAGTGAGAGTATAAATGAGTGGGGAAGTAGGGAGGGGGGACAATCGCATGCCAACACGATTCAATGCAACCGGCTCAGTGTGAGAACGCCCTTATTGAGTCATTCAGTCAACCGTATTCAGTCATTCAGAACCAGGGCTTTAAATTATTTTCCATGTTAACCATACACTAGCAGGCTTTGAAAAGACTCTGAAAAGACTTTTGATAGACTAAAGTCTGACAGCCTATCACATCTAAAGACAAATCACAGAGTTTTTAGTCACAGACTATGATTTTGCTGGGAATCTTGTTTGGTCACTATTTTCAAGACTTCCACTGGATTCCTTTTGAGTCCATTTCAAAATTTTTGAAAACACAACAACAATAATAACTAAATAAACAGCATAGTCAGCCACACAGGCTGTAAAATAAACAAAGTGGCAAAAAGTGGATTCTTAAGTACTGAACTGAATAAATTGTACATACAGCAATTTGTACAATTTCCTGTACATTTTGGAGTGCAGTAATTTGCATAGAACTCTGACAAAAATACAAAATAGCCCAAATACATTTAGTAATAAACGTAGCACAGTAAAATTAAGTGTTTCCATTATTTGGTCAGATATTTGTAGGTCTACACCTACTGAACTGTAAAAAAAAATCACTTTCTTAACCTTCACCTGTGCCATCCAGGTACAGTGGTGCTTGAAAGTTTGTGAACCTTTAGAATTTTCTATATTTCTGCATCTCCATCAACGATGGCAAGCCGTCCTGGCCCAGATGCAGCAAAACAGGCCAAACCATGATACTACCACCACCATTCTTCACAGATGGGATAAGGTTCTTATGCTGCAATGCTGTGTTTTCCTTTCTCCAAACATAATACCCTTCTTTCAAACCAAAAAATTCTATTTTGGTCTCATCCATACACAAAACATTCTTCCAATAGCCTTCGGGCTTGCCCATGTGATCTTTAGCAAAACTGCAGATCAATGTTGCAGAGCAATGTTCTTTTTGGAGAGCAGTGGCTTTCTCTTTGCAACCTTGCCAAGCAAACCATTGTTCAGTGTTCTTCTGATGGTGGACTCATGAACATTAACATTATCCAATGTGAGAGAGGCCTTCAGTTGCTTAGAAGTTACCCTGGGGTCCTTTGTGACCTCGCTAAATATTACACACCTTGCTCTTTGATTGTTTTGTTTTTTTGGTCAATTACTCCTGGGGAGGGTAACAATGGTCTTGAATTTCCTCTATTTGTACACAATCTGTCTGACTGTGGATTGGTGGAGTCCAAACTCTTTAGAGATGGTTTTGTAACCTTTTCCAGGATGATGAGCATCAACAACACTTTTTCTGAGGTCCTCAGAAATCTCCTTTGTTCGTGCCATGATACACTTCCAAAAACATGTGTTGTAAAGAGCAGACTTTGATAGATCCCCCTTTGATAGATTCTTTAAATAAAACACGGTGCCCACTCACACCTGATTGTCATCCCACTGATTGAAAACCCTGACTCTAATTTCACCTTCAAGTTACCTGATAATCCTAGACGTTCACATACTTTTGCCACTCACTAATATGTAATATTGGATCATTTTCCTCAATCAATAAATGACCAAGTATAATATTTTTGTCTCATTCGTTTCACAGGGTTCTCTTTATCTACTTTTAGGACTTGTGAGAAAATCTGACGATGTTTTCGGTCATATTTATGCAGAAATATAGAAAATTCTAAAGGGTTCACAAACCTTCAAGCACCACTGTACACATGGAATTTCCCATTTGGTGCTGGAGAGAGCACATATTGGTTGTCAACAACAGTCATGTCACTTTTGTAAGCCAAGACTTAAGACTCATGATAAACAAAGTTGATTTTATCGGAACGTCAAGATGACAAAAAGACTCATTTAATACAGCAAGCTTGACAAACTTAAACCAAACAATCGAGATGAGTGCGAAACGACTCTAGCAAGACTCATGATTTAATTCTGACGTTGGAAATTTGTCTGCTGCAGTGAAATCGCTTTTTGAAGTCATTTGGTGTATGGCCGGCATTACTGACACAGAATGAGACCAAAGCCAAAGTCATGGAATCACTGTCAGAAAATAAGAAATTCTGTATAGAATAAAGATGCAACGATAATTGGTTAATAATTGAATTGCAGCACTCTGAATTGTAATCGAATTGTGAGGTGTCTGTCAATTCCCACCTCTACAAAGCACCATTCCAGTGCAGAGTTCCAAACCTGGACCGGCATCATTCTGCAAACTCCATCCAGCCCTCAGCTGGCTCTTACCACATGAGCCCCTGGGCTGGAAATTAAGTATATTGGAGATATAATATGATCAGGTTTGCTATCGCTTGATAATTTTCAACTTATTCTCAGCCTTTAATGAGAATTTAGCAATGCCACCTGTCACTCAGCAAACTCAGGGATTGTGTTCCTAAAACACAATGATGTGTATTTTTATTGTAACGCTTAGGACACGGAAGGGAGGTGGAGGCAAATGTACATGCAAGTGTGAACTTTACGTAGAGTGAATATGTGCAAATATGGTGATAAACACAAAGAACACTAGGCTAATGCTAACAGACACCAACAATGCTAAGACCTAAGGACAACCTACCAAACTACAGCCAACAGACCAAGTGCTAACATGTGACACAGGAAGTTCTAATACAAACAATGGTAATGTGCTAATTTCAACCAACAGCTAGTACAAACAGACTTAAACACATGGTGCTAAAAATGGAGACACAAACAAACCAAGAGCTAACAGCAACACATACACATACTAACAGAGAATCTGCTAACAACACTAAACAATGTGACTATATACAAACAGACAAAGCTAACAATACAAGTACAGGGAAGCTAACAGCCAACAAGGAGACAAGAGGCTAACTAAGGACATATGCTAACAATAGAATAGAATAGAATATCTTCATTGCCATTGCACAAGTACAACAAGATTAAGGTTACAGATCTCATACTAGAATGCCATAAAGCTAAAGGCAATAGAGTTACTGTTTAATCAATATCTAAGAAAAGTAGCAAAAGTGTCCACAGTACCAAATAGTGCAATAAAAACATGGAAAATATGGAAAAAGTAGCAGCGGAAACAAAGGATCGCATGGAACATGGAACATGGAACACTCCAGACCATCAGAATCACAAAAAACAACAACTCACAGAAGCACCAAACCAGGACCAGGAGTCCAGAGAAACAGGGTACATGCAGTGAAATGTCAGACAAGGGAGTTACAGGAAGTGAGGGTATAAATAGGTGGGGCACAACAGGCTGTAATTACATAGCCTGCTGTGGGAGCTGAAAAGGGTCATAAAAAAGCTAAAAAGGACACATCATCATTGCACTGATAATGCCTTATTAATCCCTTATTATTGTCCCTCATAAGCCAGACGAACCTACACAAATTCTCACAATAACAAAAGCAGTCTCCTTTTGAACTGACAGTTAAGATGCATGTGTAGCGTTTGAAAGATAGCTCTGAATTAAGGTCGCATTCTGAGTCATGCCTTCTATCTGAGTCACTCCTGCATTGACATTTTCTGACCAGCAGACATTTTCTCTGCAGGAATCTGTGTGGAAGCCTCTGCACCCGCAGTCTGCACTCGTTGGTTTTTAATAAAATAAGACCCATAATTGTCCTCATTTCTGGTCTTTACAACATCCGTTCATTAATTCATCCGCAGTAGGAGCTTAATTGTCGTGACGTGGGTTCTCAGTCTGTACCAGAAAACTGGGAACTAAGCAGGAATACATCCTGGATGGGGTGCCGGTCCCCATCATTTGCACATTATGTTTCTGGACTCACTGAAATGGAACTATGGAAAAGTGGAGACTGTTTGGCACTGTTTGTCTTACGTTACATTCACATTTAGGAGGATGCCCTTATCCAGAGTGACTTACAATTGATACAGTGTTACAATCCAAGCAATTGTGGATTAAGGGCCTTTATCAAAGATCCAACACTGGAACATGGGACCTTCTGGTACCTTCAACACTAAGCCACTACAGTCCCATTTGTTCAGATCATGTTTGCCTTACTCATGAGTCCTTTATCTACAACCCCAAATCAGAAGACGTTGGGACAGTAGCTAAAATGCAAATATAAAAAAAAATGCAGTGCTCCTTACATGTACTTTGACTTTTATATCATTGCAGACAGCATGAACCCAAGATATTTAATGTTTTGTCTGATC
Source organism: Ancistrus triradiatus (assembly GCA_025084515.1). Lineage (NCBI taxonomy): Eukaryota > Metazoa > Chordata > Actinopteri > Siluriformes > Loricariidae > Ancistrus > Ancistrus triradiatus. The sequence continues at coordinate 137,739 of JAJAGP010000962.1, read as the reverse complement.
AACTTCATTACATTTATTAATAAACATCCATTCTGGAATATCAGGCCTGTAACACATTTAAAAATAAGTTGGGACATGGGTAATTTAAAGCTAGTAATGAGGTAAAAAAAAAACTAAGTTTATGATGTGATTTCAAAAAGTATATAATTATATTCATTACTACAGCTAAACTGTCCCTGTCACAAATGTTTTTGCAATGTGTTGCAGGCCTGAAATGCAGGAATGAATGTTTATTGACAAATGAAATGAAGTTGACCAGACAAAACATGAAATATTTCAGGTTCATCCTGTCTGCAATGAAATAAAAGTCAAAGTAAATGTAAGAAGCACAGCATTTTTGAAAAAAAATAGCATTTTCCATACTGTCTCAACGTTTAATGACTTGGGGTTATATCATTTTTGCTTGGCATGTGTTTCAAATGTGGAACGATGTTTTACCACTAGCAGTGCTTTAAAGTACATTTAATTGTCCACACTGATAATCAGTTTTAATCTATACTGACTTTACAAAATCTAATTTTTACTTATTTGTTTGACCTCACAGTACCCAAAGTGTGTCATACCACCCACTTTGGAAACCACCCTCATCCATGCCATTTGTTCATTTGCCGATCCATCCTATGTACTGCACTCAGGCATGAGGGCATCTCCCACTGTATGCAAAACCGAAGGCATATAACACAGAAGTTCAGTCCCATGATCCCAAGACCACCTGAAGATCATGCCTGAGATAAAGATTAACTTGACATTCCAAATAACTGATTTGATTTGAAAAGCGAAATCAACAAACATTAAGAAAAAGATTGCATCCTATGAGTGCTGTTTGTAAATAACTAGAGTGGATGCTCCAACTGAATCCAGTTTAAATGGCAATTACATGGCCAATTAATTCACGAGCACCTGCACTGGGCTACGATGTTGTGTTATGTAATGCTATGAAACGACAGCGCTGTTCTTTACGCTCATTCTCTGGTTAAGTGTACATTCGTCATGGATTCACTGAAGTATATACAGTAAGCTGAGCTGATAAAAATCCATCAACACTTTAGCTCTATGTGTTTATATGAGTGTGTGAATGTATACAGCACTAAGTGCATGGAAAAGTAGTCTTTTTAATGTAGACATGGACTGAGAAGCCCCCAAATAATAACTGCTTAAGCAGAAATGTGATCTATTGGTTATTATTTACATAACCCATGCGTGGGAGTTGTGGTGACTGTACAAACATCAAAATGCCAGTATGCACCAACCATAATGCTTCCATTAGTACCCTGTCTTACCTGACTGGCTTGATTTACTTCATAATGAAATCCCAATTTCATTAATAGTCCTTGATAAGTAGCTAGTCATCAAAGGGGCAGTTGGGGGTCTCCAGCCATCACTGGAATACTAACTTCTATTAAAGCAAATCTTAAAAGTTTGGTGAAGTTGGCTATGACAGTAATATCTCAGTAAGAAAATGCATTTTTGACATACATCCAGATAAATAAAAAAAAATTACTACTACTATGAATATACAGTGGGGATTGAAAGCTTGTAAATTCTTTAGAACTATCTGCATTTCTACGTAAATACCTAACACGTCAGGTTTTCACACAAGTCCTAAAAGTAAATGGTGCACCCATTCAAAATATTGTACTAGATTATTTTTATGTGACCCATTGCTTTCAGTATTTGCTGTGACCACCTTTTGCACCAATAAGTGTACATAAATGGTTCCAGTAACTCTTTAACTTTTTGGTGGGCTTCTTCGCATGAACTGCTTGCTTCAGGTCCTTTCACAACATTTCTGTTAATTATTAAATAATTAATATCAGGACTTGGACATTCCTCATCATTAACTTTATTCTTCTTTAACCATTCTTTGGTGGAATGACTTGTGTGTTTAGGGTCACTGTCTTGCTGCATGACCCACCTTCTCTTGAGATTCAGTTCACAGATGGCCCTGACATTTTCCTTCATAAATTGCTGATACTACCATCACTGTGTTTTGCAGATGGAATAATCACAATGCAGAGTTCTTTCTCATTTACAGCAAAAAGTTCTATTTTGGTCTCATCCATCCACAAAACGTTTTTCCAGTAGCCTTCTGGCTTGTCCATGTGATTTATAGCAACCTGGAGACAGGCAGCAGTGTTCTTTTTGGAGAGAAGTGGGATATGCAGTGACACAACAATGCAAAAAACAAAATATTTCTGAGGGATTTTTAATTATTATATTTATTTGAGAAGTGCAATGGTAGAGAACAGGAACAGCTAACAAATGCTATTTTTTTATTTTAATAATACAATGTTTCTTATGGGTGACACGGTGGCTCGGTGGGTAGCATCGCCGCCTCACAGCAAGAAGGTCCTGGGTTCAATTCCAGGGTGGAGCAGCCTGGGTCTTTTCTGTGTGGAGTCTGCATGTCCTCCCCGTGTCTGTGTGGGTTTACTCCGGGTACTCTGGTTTCCTCCTACAGTCCAAAGACATGCATGTTAGGTTAATTGATTACACCAAATTGCCATGGTTTGAGTGTGGTCTCTGGCGACAGATGGAGCGACGCGTCGGCTGGCGCATTCTTGGTCGCATCGAGTGGTACTGGGCGGACCCCGCACCAGCAGGACAAGCGGCAGGAAAAAGAAGAATAAAATGTTTCTTATAGTTAATTATATGAATGCTATATGCATGTAATGTCTTAGGGATGGAAATAGCACCCATTCGCTGGAATCTATCTATGTATCTATCTATATCTAACTATATATACGACTCTAAAAGATTCACAAACTTTCAAGTACCACTGTAGGTTCTGTTTATTTGATGTTTGTTGTAGTACAAGAAAGGAAAGCAAGGCTTCATGGGTATTTTGTCTTTTTCTGCATGGAAGAAAACAACATTCATAATAACAATCTAGAGTAAGCACAGTAAACACGTCATCGCATTGACACACATACACAAGGTAAAGTGGCCATTCCAGAGAACAGGGATGATAAAGCCACATCAAAGCTGTATCCACTGAGTGTGTTTTATCAAGTGTGCTCACTGAACACCATGCATTGATGACGATCTTAGTTCAAAGCTTTGCATGTGGAGTGTGTTTCTTAAGGACACATTTCATTCACCTTGAACAGCCAACAGTGTTGCTCATCACACTGTTTATCATTTACTGGATTGTTTTGACCAGCTGCCAGCAAGACACGTGAAACAGCAGTGCTGGTGTATGGCTCATTATATTGCTATACGAGATATATGGAGAGGAAAGTGCCAATCCTAGTGGGCTGGAATAACTTATTATAATTATTCACTAACCAATAATGTGACAAATAAAGGCCAACAAAGTTTAAAGCAATCCATCCAGTGCATTTCAATCAGCTGATGTCTTCTGTTAATCTTCAGTAACAGCTATAGCTGGTGAAATATATTTGTTTAATTTTGCAGTTAAACTTTAAAATAACTATTGTATCAAAAAGAAGCAGAACACTGGAAATACTACCCTTCATGAAGATTTTATTGAAAACTATCTTACATGCATTAAAGAGCTCTTAATGAACTGAGAATGCTGCAAAACTTCACTAAGGTTGGAATTGAGGGAGCTAAGTTGAATGGACTGACTAAGCAGCTACATGACAGTAAGCCGCCAAACTCAGAAAAATGCCCATAATGGCCAGAACACAACATAATAAAGGTAAAAACACACATACAACTATAAACACATGCTTAACTAACTTAATCACAATTAAGACTAATTAAATAAATCCCCTATAGTGCATGCTGGGAGTCACTGAGGATACTATGCCCATTTTATGCTTAGTCATTACATGCTTTGAGAGAGGACGCAGGATGGTAATTTTTTTTACATATTCGGACCTAGCTGTTATGAGATGTTGAAAGAGATGGTTCTGTGAGGGCACGCACATGTGGCGAACAGGCTCCACGTGGCCTAGACAGACCACTAGTAGAGAGGGTTGTTTGATCCGCCAACATGAACAAGCAGCTCCCACAGTTTCATTGTCCACCATCCAGGCACAAGTGGCACCTTCACTACACACCCTTCTTAGCCTGGACCGTTTTTTTAGATGCTTAGCAGAATGGAATTTGTTGTCATGGTGCCCATTATGCATTCTGCCATTGACCGCCAGCTATTAACAACTTTGTTCACAGTGGTGTTATGAACATGAAACCTACACTGCTGAGGACTGGAACCATATCATCTTTAGCGACAAATTCAGGTTCTGTTTTGACTCAGACGATGGTTGAGTTTGAGTATGGAGGCCTCGTGATGAGCGCTTCAATCCTGCCTTTGCTATGGAGTGACACACTGTCCCAACTGCTGGTGTGATGATCTGGGGAGCCATCACATATCATACTTGATCACCCCTAGTAGTGATACGAGGGACACTAATAACTCAGCAATATGTGCAGGACATCCTGCGACCACATGTTGACTCTCATGGCAGGGCTTCCAACTGGCATTTTTCACCCACACACAGCAAGGGTTTCCCAGGAATGACTCCATCAGATTGCAACAATTCCTTGGCCTGTCCAGGCACCAGATTTATCGCCATTCGAGCATTTATGGGACCAGCTGGGATGCCAGCTTCGACAAACTATCAGTGTGCAGGATCTACAGCCCCAGCTGCAACATCAGTGGGCAAATGTGCCACAGGATACCATATGAAGCCTGTATGCCTCCAATGCCCAACTATATCTCATCTTGTATCCTGCAAAGAGGCAGCCTAACAGGGTTCTAGAGCCTCCTTTGCTCCTTTGTAAAGATTTCAACAACAAACTTATTCTTTTTCTCTAATATTGTGATCACTTGCATATATAACCATTATATTCATGTATATACAGTTTCATTAAATTCCAACAACTCCTTCTTGGTGGGTAATGTTTTTGTTTATATCACCAAATGGAAAACACTGCAGTATCTTGGCTATTTAGTTAATACCCAATATCCCATATAGCACTGCTAAATATGATCTATAATATATGTTGCTCAGACATTGTCCAGATCACATAAGTTGCGATTTCACAGAACATATCGTATATAAAATATATTATATAAAAATATATACATATATGTTTTATGTATACTGTATATCTTTCACAAACAATGTCTTTAAGGCTACACGTGAAGCCAGGCATCCCCTAGAGTACAATTTCATTAAAGTGCTGCAATATGCCTATTTTCTATATTATTCATTAATATTGGTCATAGGTGGGCCAATGGGAGATGCTGCCAGAGCCCCCAAATTCTCATGCACAGCATTTTGGCTGAAGAAGTTCAGATTTAGGTCCGGTACCTATGGAGAGAAGTCCATTCCAGTCAGCACTTTGTTGGACTTCAAGTAGCTGCAAAGCTTTCAGGTGTTTTATGTCATATCAACATTGTATTAAATTTGAGAAAAATGCAAAAAAAAACATTTTCACTAGTGCTCTTGGACTGTTGGTCCGTACTTGGTATATTTTATTGGCTGTGCAAAGCAGATTTGAGTCAGATAACTCCTAAATTAGGAGGGAAGCTATGAGGTTTCATGCTATGAGACAACTTTAATAGCTGTATTTTCCCCTGTCTTCAAATTTGGTTTGCCAAATTATTCCCTATTCCCTTCTGTATGCACAACCCTGCTGCAGAGACAGGAGGGCCATGGGCTTATGGGTGCCTCTGTACAACTTGTGGCTGCTACTGCTCCTTTTTGACATGAGACGACAGACTTCTACAGTGAGAATTCATTTTCATAGAGAAATAGACTATGCTCACCATGTCTGTCCACTATCGAATCTGCTTCCTCCATTGGCCAACAGGGGCTGTTGTTGCAGAAAGGCAAATATGACCCCTCGTTCCGTCATTCCCTCCCTCAGGCACGGCAGCACCTGGCCAAGCTGGAGGCAGCACTGCGAGACCCCAAAACCAGTGAAATAGACTGAAATAGGTGCATAAACATCCTAAAACAAACTGTAGACATATATTTTGTTATCGTGATGCCTTTTGAATGTGATCATGATCAGAGCTGTTATATAGCTGATAGGTGCTGTATTTAGCACAAGCTAACAGAACTTATCTGTCCAGTTGTGTTTGTACCTGTATTTCAAACAAACTCGTTTTCATATGCTGTCATTTTGCCCTTGTATGTGATACATCCACAGCATAACTGACAAAATAACTGCTCAAATCTGTCACACTGCAAATAGCAGTTATGGTTGTAAACAAACTCATACCCCTTCCCCTAAAGCTATGTATTTTTTCAAGTGCCTAAGGATTTGAAGAGGTTAAGAGCATTTCAGTCTAACATCTGTTTCTCCGTAGGCGTTTAACATAATATTTGCACCTCAAAACAATTAGCATATTAGCAATGGATACAGTGTAAAGAGGAAATATGGTTATGTCTAATCAAGACGGAATATCAGTGACTGAATAATTACTTATCTATCTATCTATCTATCTATATATCTATCTAACTATCTATCTATATATTTGCACTGGTGGGATAATGAGGATGTATGAAATGACTGTATATACAGCCAAAATAGCCATGAAACAGACTTGTGCTATATAAGTTTAGACTGCATATACAGTACATATACATATCTCAATCTCAATCCGATCAAGCATCTGTGGGGTGTGGCTAATTGGTGTATAATGTACTTTAAATCGTCTTTAAAAGTCACTCTTACATTCAGTTTACCCAGCGATTAAATGTACCTATAGGCATCAAGGAGACCTCCAACCCAGTAATAAGGGCAAAGTAGAGGTTATTATATTTTTCTTAGACTGTAATGCCAAACCATCAATCCTTTTCCATTGTTTTATAATCTCAAATTTTGTCTGAAAGTCTCAGTGGCTCAGACAGCAATAAAATAGAATGTTCATTGCAGAGAAACTTTAGAACTGAAAGGCCTTTTGGTTTTGTGAGCTCATTAATATTGACATCCACTTATTATTTTGACCGGTGCAGTTGGCGCCAATAAACCTCAGCTTTTATAGAAAATGAAACAAGTACATGTGCACTAGCTAGCAACAAAAGCCGAGGTGCTTTCACATATTTAATGAAATCAGCAGCCCTCTTCAGTATGCAATACCCTCAGGAAAACCTTTTCAAAAATCAACACTTAGAAGAAAAGCACACTTCATTATTATTTATGAGGCCTAGGAATGCATTTTACTAGTCATATGCTAGGAATGCTGAACAGAAAAACAAAATGGGTTCTATTACCATCATCATAAATAATCAGACATGCTAATCAACATTTTGACTAGTGACAGATTATTTGCTTCCTAACAAAGTTATTACCATGACTGTTAAGGACATGACATCTCAAGCTGCTTCCGTCATCAGCTCCAGCCCCATCATACCCAGGCCACTTAATGCCGATGTGCATATTTTACACTTTATTTGAAGTATGACTCCATGACTTTAGTTTCATTCTTAGATTTATCATCTACGCCACCCAAGGAGGTTGGGTCCCTTTTTGAGTCTTGGTTTCTTCCTCATAACACTTAGGGAGTTTTTAGTCGCCCTAGGCTTGCTCAGTTTGGGATTGGACGTAGATATTAGGAGATAATCTAAACTTGTAAAGTTGCTTTGAGACAATGCTCCATTGTAAAAAGCGCTATATAAATAGATCTGACTTGACTTGACACCCATGAAGTGCTGTTACTTGCTTATGTATATCATATCAGCCAATCACATGTCAGAAACTCAATGCATTTAATCATGTAGACATGGTCAAGATGACCTGCTGAATTTCATACCGAACATCAGAATGAGGAAGACAGGTGATTTAAGTGACTTTGAACATGGCATGGTTGTTGGTGCTAGATGGGCTGGTCTGAGTATTTCAGAAACTACTGATCTTCTGGGATTTTCTCTCTAGGGTTCTCTAGGGTTTAGAGAGACCAAAAAAGAGATAATATCCAGTGAGTGGCAGTTTTCTGGCTGAAAATACCTGTTGATGCTGGATGTCAGAGAAGACTGGCCAAGTTGATAGAAAGGCAACAGTAACTCAAATAACCACTTGTTACAACCAAGGTGTGCAGAAGAGCATCTCTGAATGTACAATACTTCAAACTTTGATGCAGATAGCTACAGTAGCAGAAGACCAGACCAGGTGCCACCTTTATGACCACAGTGTACCCATATACTGGTGGCTATTTACAGCAGGACAATGTTCCATGTCACAAAACTCAGATCATCTCAAACTGGTTTGTTGAACATGACAATGAGTTCACTGTACTCAAATGACTTCCACAGTCACCAGATCTCAATCCAACAGAGAACCTTTAGAATGTGGTGGAACAGGAGATTCACAATATGCATGTGCAGCTGACAAAGCTGCAGCAAAATTGTGATGCTAACAGGTCAATATGGACCAAATATGGACAGCTCCTTGTTTCTCCACTTTATAAGCTCCACTTACCATATAGAAGCACTTTAAAGTTCTACAATTACAGACTGTAGTCCATTTGTTTCTCTACATTTTTTAGTCCCATATTCTCTGTTCTTTATTGGTCAGGACCACCACAGATGGTGAATCATTCTCAGTACTGCAGTGACACTGATGTGGTGGAGGTGTGTTAGTGTGTGTTGTGCTGGTAAGAGTGGATCAGACAGGACATTGCCACTGGAGTTTTTAAACACCTCAGTGTCACTGTTGGACTAATAGTAGTGTGGTCACTCACAGTGCACTCTATTAGACACATCTACCTTATTACTCCACCTTGTAGATGTAAAGTCAGAGACAGAAGTTAATCTGTTGTTGCACAGTTTGTGTTAGTCATCCTCTAATCAGTCATCAGTGCTCACAGGACACTGCCTACAGGATGCTTGTGGCTGGACATTTCCGGTAGGTGGACTATTTTTAGTCCAGCAGTGACATTGAGGTGTTTAAAAACTCAAGAAGCACTGCTGTGTCTGGCCTACAACATCTGAGATATGTTTATTAATGACTGAGCACTTTATTAAGAACACACTGAAACATTCCTTTCATTCCTTCCTCACATTCCACCAAATCGGATGGTTGATGTGAACATTACCAGAAGCTGCTGGCCTGTATGTGCATAAATTTATTAGATCTATTGTACATTTTAAAATATGTAATATTTTTGATTTGGAAAAAGAAAAGCTTTGTTTTGTGAAAAGCATTACAATCTCTCCACCGACTCATTTTTATGCAGTTGTATAGAAATCCTTAATCTCTGGCTTTCACACTGACTCATCTATCAGTAATGATACTCTGCTTTGTTATTGTTGATTCATCCAGTAATCAAACCAAAGGCACTTCACACATAATTGCTTTTGCACCTAATGTTTCTGTAGACAACTTATTCACACCATCACAGAAACAGTATAATGATACAGACAGTATATTTCTCATCAGCATTAGAGAACTGTAGATGTCTCAAAATCATAAACTGGATTTAACACTTGATTCTACTGTGTACAGGTATGCACTGTTTAGGTTCTGTGAAACAGGTAGTTGATCAAAATCCTCATTGACCAGACATTACCATAGTCACATAGTCTTTTATTCTACTGTAAGGTAAATATAAAGGGGGTTTTCAGAAGAAAACTGTGTGGAAAAAAATATACAAATGCGGCAGAGATACCACTGAAACACAAGTGAAAAACCACCACCTACACAGCACTCTAAGCCTAAACATGCTTTACATATCTCTCCCTCCAGGAAATACACAACACTGTGGATCTTCAGTTACAGGCACACATTAAAACTCACACAAAAAAAAAATATTTTTATTTCCTATTGTAATTTGTTATATTTCTTAAAACCTCGGTTTTTAAAGCTAACAGATGTTGATCAGATGGTTTTTAAATGGCACTTCCCTGTACTGACATTGTTCACTGTTACACTGCATTAGCATACAGTAGTGCTTGGGTGGTACATGGGTCAGTGTAGCACTACTGCTATGATCTGGGTTCCCACAGGTACCCTCCAGCATACCCTCCATGAGTGTAGTATTACTGGTTGTGTTGGAGGAAGGAGAATCATCCCCTATCCCCTGGCACTACCACAGCGACTGTGATCCACTGTCATCATGTCCTATGCTGTTGGCAAGCTTACTCCTGAGCATTGACCCCCCACATCCGGGAAGAGGTGGGCTTAAAACCCGGTAAAAAATTTAAATAGCGTACAGGTGTGTATCGTTTAATGACCGCATTACGTTCAATGAAACAGGATGTTGATAGAAATGGATGTTGACTGGACATCCGATAGTCACACAGTAGTTTAGATACTTTGCACATAGTGTTTTATGTTAAACAATAATGTTAATTTACATTTAGATTTACAGCATTTGCTCAGAGCTAATATGCTAACTATATATACTACACTGTCACAAAGGGCTGCACATGACACACTATGTATAGCAGGGGGTGCTATGTATAGCAGGGGGTGTTGTGATACATTACTCTTATAACCAGCTTTAAACAATTCTGTGTTGTATTCATAACAGCCTTGGTTATTCTAGCACATTGAGCACCTATACCCTGTTGCTGGTTCATAGTTGGACCACTTTCGGTTGGTACACATCACTGCTGCACCTGAAAATTCTTGCTGTTTTGTCCTCTGTTGAAGTTGCTCAGGTCTTTACTAGTGAACAAGTCAACTATGAGAACTGACTGTTCACTTACCATGTAATATACCCAGAGCTTAAAGTGTGCTGGTTTTTATTCAGCCAATCGGCATAGTCTTAAAATAACATGACAAACAACACAGTTTTCCATATTCTTACTCTTCCGAGCAGTATTATTAAAAGTCAGTCAAGTGGCTTTCAATTCGCAAAAGTTGTACTACAGCCTGGATCTCAATGCTCAAGAGTACAGAGAAGACAGACAAAGAACCTATGACATGTTATCTCCATTCCGGAGAGTTTCAGCCTTGTAATCCAATATGGCAAACAAAAAAGTACTACTTTGCAGAAAATTTGGTATCAGTGCTGAGTAACAAATAGAGATGTTTGTATAGGACAAGTGCAGCAATCAGTGATAGGCTTACAAGGAACACCCAAAGACCCAACTAAGAAAAAAAGTTGGGACAGTATGGAACTTGCAAATAAAGATGGGACGGTAAAGCATTTCCCACTTCCCCAATGTTGCCATTCTTTCGCTCAGCACTTAAAAGACATTTTCACACTGTGGATACCAAATTAAACATTTCAGGGATTATTTTGTCCCATTCTTCCTGCAAACACATCTTAAGGTGTGCACACAGCATCCATTTCTTCCAAAAAAGATCTAGAATACTGATTCATCTGACCACAATACACATTTCCAATGTGTGATGGTTCATCCCAGATGCCTCTTGGGAAGTTGACGCCGCTTCTGGACATGGTTATCATAAGGCTTCTTGTTTGCACAGCAAAATGTTAAGTGGCATTTGTGAATGTAGCTCCATATTGTAGTAATTGATAAAGGTTTGATAAAGTCATCCCTTGCCCAAGTCATTCTATCAGCTGTTGATGAATGACTGTTCTTGATGCAGTGCCATCTGAGGGATCGGAGATCACAGGTCTTCAATTTAGGTTTGCATTCTTGTCCTTTACACACTGAAATTCCTACAGATTCCTTGAATCCTTTGATAATATTATACACTGTAGAGGGAGAAATATGCAAATCACTTCTAACCTTTCTTTGAGGAACACTGTTTTTGAATATTTGCTTTTGTGGATATTGCTTTTGTATCAAATCATGATTACAATTACTTGTTGACATCACTTGTTTGAAGTCGCATCATTAGTTACACATCACTTAATCAGATAGTTACTAGCCCTAAGTTGCCTCTGTCTCAATGTTTTTGATATGTGTTGCAGGCCTGAAATGTGGGAAATATCTTGTCTTTATACTGTCTGCAATGAAATAAAGGTCAAACTAAATGTACGGAACACTGCATTTTTTTAATTTGCATTTTCCATATCACCTTTTTTTGATTTGTATTAATGAAAATATATGTATATGGTAGCTCTGTGTCTGATTTCAGTTGGAAATCATTTTTATTCTAGACTGCTTCACTGTTTTGGGGTGTACTTATTTATTTATTTTATTTTACATTGATACACTTTCATACTTACTACTTTAGCATTGTCCAGAATCATAAAAAGTCTAAAACGTACATTGTTTTGCAAATGAAATTTGTTAATTGAATAATGTTGTCAATGGCTCATTGAGTAATGTTGTCATTTATCCAAATTCCAAATTTGTAACCATATGACTAAGCTTTTTTACTTTTTGTAGAGTCCTGGTGTCAGTTCAGCCTGGTTAGGTGAAGTCAGATTTATTTCTATAGCGCTTTTAACAATGGAGCATTGTCTCAAAGCAACTTTACAATTTTAGATTATCTGCTAATATCTACATCCAATTCCAAATTGAGCAAGCCTAGGGGCGACAGTGGCAAGGAAAAACTCCCTAGTTGGGTGCTCCACAGACACAATCTGTATCTGAATTAGGGTATGTTGGACAGGGATCATTCATGTCACTGCAACAGCAACCACAGGCCCAGAGGAGTGCTGCCAAAGATGGTGGATGGATATGATGAACGTAGTACGTTCCTCTGTGTGGACATGCCCTCACAGTAAACATTTGCCGGATGTGGATGACAAGAAGTGGTCAGCAGCTGCAACTTCTCCGGAGGCACTAGATTGGCATGGTGGGCAATGCCGCTAAGGGGAAATTGTGGAGAAACAAAGTTCCATATTGTTGCATGAACTGTTTGAATGGCTGTGTTTATGGCTAATGCAGTATGCAAAAAGTTTAATGTAAAACTACAAAGGTTTATCAAAGAGTCTCTGAAACACATGTTCAGTACTACTGGATAAATCTGTCTTGCCCTCATATGATAATAATTTCTTTGGCTCAGAGCATGAATCTCACATCAAACACTGCAGGAGCATTAATGTCCAATTACTCATCCTTATTTCATCCAACAAGCTCTCATCGCAATTAAGCACTGCTTTAGACTTTTCTCCTCTTGAGTGAATCTCCCAATTAAATTCATCTAAGTGCAATAAAAGAATTTGCATGTGTTAGTATTGCACTAATATTTAATGAACAGTTTATATGAAAAATACTGGAAATGCATTTTCTGTACTGTTTTAAGGACTTCTCAACACTAGGGCAGATAACCAGAAGACAATATGGATTTGAGTATTTAAAAATGTGATTCTCATTCACATTTAAACATACAGCAAGGATTACTTTGTTTGTTTTATTTTATGTAGATTTTGGCATCAATGGCTATTCATGACGGGAATGAGGTTATATCATTACTACTCAGTCACATTCACACCAGGCCAATTTAGAGTGAGCTGTTAACCTGATGCATGTCTTTGGACTGTAGGAGGAAACTGGAGTACCCAGAGTAAACACATGCAGATACAGTGACTACATTCAAACTCCACACAAGTGGAGTCCAATTTTGGAATCGAACCAGGGATCACTGGAGCTGTGAGGTAACCGCACTAACCTCATGCACCTCCTTGCTGCCCCGTAAGTGTGAGTCAAATCAGTAAAATGCTTTGCAAGTATTATAAACATGTGCATGAATGTAAAAAATTTACAAAATAACTTTTTTATTGTGGATTTGGGGGTCGGTGTGTCATTACCAAGACGATTAGGCGCTAAACACCTAAGCAGGGAGCAGGCCAGAGAGTGAGCTTTTTGCCTGTTAAAAAAAAATTTTGTTTTAACCATTTTATTAAACTCGTCGTAAATATTTTAAAGCAAATATAATATAAGATAGAAATTTTTATGGATATGGTCCTTCCTCCATCAGCCTCTCTATCTGCCTGTATATTTGTTATACCTTCACCTTGTACTGATGTAACCTCGATCCTGTCATGAAAAGCTATTGATTATAAGGAAACATTAAATAAAGAAACAAACAAATCATACTAATACCTCGTTACGAATCAGCATTGCAAATAGCAGTTTAAAGAAAGTCTACATAGGTCCTAAAAAGGTTAGGTATAAGAGGCAGCTGAAGGAAACCAAAAGGAAACACAGTTAGCTTAGCGGCTATGCTAGCACCCTGAGTTCACCAATACAGTAAGTGTTTTGCTTTTACTATTCACTTTCAATAATAACTAGAGAGGTGCATTTCCTGAAGAAAATGCGAGTGTGGTTGCCACTCTGCAATGGCCCCATGGGCATCACATATCACCTCAGATTGGACCCGGGACCAAGCTTGCCAAATTTCGTGACCGTAGGTCGAAAACTGACTTAGTTACAGTCATTGGCCCACCCAGGGGCCCCAGTGCCCACTCGAGGTCCTAAGGGGTCCAATGGGCATCACACATCACCTCAGATTGCAACCGGGACCAAGCCTGCCGAATTTTGTGGCCGTAGGTCGAAAACTGACTGAGTTATGATTCATTAACTTTTGGCCCATTCATTTCCTATGGGAAAATTCCGGTTAGCCCTATACAAGCACACCATTCCCGACCAGACCCAACGCCATGACGCTGGAACGGGGTCGATATCTCGAAAGCTGCGGCAAGTTGAAACGTGCCGAAAATCGTGGAATAATAATAATAAACGGAATAATAATACTTTCGGATTTCAATAGTGTGGTTGCCTATATAGGCAACCACACTAATAATAATAATAATACATTACATTTGTATAGAGCCTTTCACAGCACCCAAGGCCGCTTCACGTTGACAGTACAAACTATACAGATGAAGTAGAAGAATGAAAATGCTGAGTAAAAAGATAAGTTTTAAGATGAGTTTTAAACTGAGAGAGAGAGGTTACAGAGCACAGAGAAAAAGAGAGCGAGTTCCATCCAGAGCAGGGGGGCAGGCACACTAAAAGCTCTGCCTCCCATTATACAGACTCTAAACCTGCGGGTGACCAATAAGCTGGAATCAGAAGACCTTACAATCTATTACTCACTAAATTACATGAGAGTTTTTAACACTGTTATAAAATAAGCTTTATTTTAATGATTTTGGCCAACTGTAGATTAATATAAGTAAACATTATCTTACTCATCATTACTTCCGTTATGATAAGCTCTACCAGACATTTCTTAAACTCCTCAGTTCATGATACATATAACTTAAGATGGATTTGTCAGAACATATCCCCTTCATAAATAAGGGAGCACCTGTACAATACAACTCCATTAAGTGGACATAATTCCTTATACATTTTTATGGATTTTCTTGGGGTCCAGACAGATTCATTGATTTTACATTATTCCTAACGGGAAAAGGATGTTTGCTACTCGTTGTCTTTGGTTCTCAACAAGCCTTCTGGAACGAATTAACAATGAGAACTGAGATACCACCGCCGCCTACAACTGGTTCAGAATGCGGCTGCTCAGCTCCTCTCCAATACCCGCAAACATGATCATATTACACCTGTTCTCTACTCTCTTCACTGGCTCAGAATACAGTTTAGGATCCAATTTAAAATCTATATATTTATACATAAAAGTATTTAGTCAGCCACTGATTGTGCAGGTTCTCCTACTTAGAAAGATGAGAGAGGACTGTAATTTTCATCATAGGTACACTTCAACTATGAGAGACAAAATGAGAAAAAAAAATCCAGGAAATCACATTGTAGGATTTTTAAAGAATTTAATTGTAAATCATGGTGGAAAATAAGTATTGGATCACCCACAAACAAGGAAGATTTTTGGCTTTCACAGACCTGCAACTTCTTCTTTAAGAAGCTCTTCAATCCTCCACTCATTACCTGTATTAACGGCACCTGTTTGACCTCATTATCTGTATAAAATACACCTGTCCACAGCCTCAAACAGTCAGACTCCAAATTCAAGACCAAAGAGCTGTGGAAGGACACCAGGAAGAAAATTGTAGACCTGCAGCAGGCTGGGAAGAATGAATCTACAATAGGCAAGTAGGTTGGTGTGAATAAATCAACTGTGGGAGCAATTGTAAGAAAATGGGAGACATACAAGACCATTGTTAATCTCTCTCAATTTGCGGCTCCATGCAAGATCTCATCCTGTGGGGTCAAAATGATCATGAGAACGGTGAGCAAAAATCCCAGAACTACACGGAGGGACCTGATGAATGACCTGCAGAGAGCTGGGATCAAAGTAACAAAGGCTACCATCAGTAACACTACGCCGAGAGGGACTCAGATCCTGCAGTGCCAGGCGTGTCCCCCTGCTTAAGCCAGTACATGTCCAGGTCCGTCTGAAGTTTGCCAGAGAGCATATGGATGATCCAGAAGAGGACTGGGAGAATATCCTGTGGTCAGATGAAACCAAAATAGAACTTTTTGGTAAAAACTCAACTTGCCGTGTTTGGAGGAAGAAGAATGCTGAGTTGCACCATTCCTACTGTGAAGCATGGGGTGGAAATCTCATGCTTTGGGGCTGGGACTTCCAGCATGACAATGATCGAAACACACCGCTCGAGCAATGAAGGAGTGGCTCTGTAAAAAGCATTTCAAGGCCTAGCCAGTCTCCAGACCTCAACCCCATAGACAATTTGGGAAAGGAGGTGAAAGTCCGTGTTGCCCCAAAACATCACTGCTCTAGAGGAGATCTGCATGGAGGGTTTGGTTCAAAATACCAGCTACAGTGTGTGCCAACCTGGTGAAGACTTACAGGAAACGTTTGATCTCTGTCATTGCCAACAAAGGTTATGTTACAAAGTACTGAGTTGGACCAAATTTATTGACCAAATACTTATTTTCCACCATATTTTACAATACATTTTTTTAAAAATCCTACAATGTGATTTCCTGGATTTTTTTCTCATTTTGTCTCTCATAGTTGAAGTGTTCCTATGATGAAAATTACAGACCTCTCTCATCTTTCTAAGTAGGCTGACTAAATACTTATTTGCCCTACTGTATATACACTGCTCAAAAAAATAAAGGGAACACTCAAATAACACGTCCTAGATCTGAATGAATAAAATATTCTCATTGAATACTTTGTTCTGTACAAAGTTGAATGTGCTGACAACAAAATCATACAAAAATCATCAATGGAAATCAAATTTATTAACCAATGGAGGCCTGGATTTGGAATCACACACAAAATTTAAGTGGAAAAACACACTACAGGCTGATCCAACTTTGATGTAATGTCCTTTAAACATGTCAAAATGAGCTCAGTATTGTGTGTGGCCTCCACCTGTCTGTATGACCTCCCTACAATGCCTGGCCATGCTCCTGATGAGGTGGCGGATGGTCTCCTGAGGGATCTCCTCCCAGACCTGGACCAAAGCAAACCAACTCCTGGACAGTCTGTGGTGCAACGTGACGTTGGTGGATGGAGCGAGACATGATGTCCCAGATGTACTCAATCGGATTCAGGTCTGGGGAACGGGCGGGCCAGTCCATAGCTTCAATGCCTTCATCTTGCAGGAACTGCTGACACACTCCAGCCACATGAGGTCTAGCATTGTCCTGCATTAGGAGGAACCAGGGCCAACCGCACCAGCATATGGTCTAACAAGGGGTCTGAGGATCTCATCTCGGTACCTAATGGCAGTCAGGCCACCTCTTGCGAGCACATGGAGGGCTGTGCGGCCCTCCAAAGAAATGCCACCTCACACCATTACTGACCCACTGCAAAAACCCGTCATGCTGAAGTATGTTGCAGGCAGCAGATCACTCTCCATGGCGTCTCCAGACTCTGTCACGTCTGTCACATGTGCTCAGTGTGAACCTGCTTTCATCTGTGAAGAGCACAGGGCACCAGTGGCGAATTTGCCAATCCTGGTGTTCTCTGGCAAATGCCAAGCATCCTGCACAGTGTTGGGCTGTGAGCACAAAACACCCATCTGTGGACGTTGGGCCCTCATACCATCCTCATGGAGTCGGTTTCTAACCGTTTGTGTAGACACATGCACAATTGTGTCCTGATGGATGTCATTTTGCAGGGCTCTGGCAGGGCTCCTCCTGTTCCTCCTTGCACAAAGGCGGAGGTAGTGGTCCTGTTGCTGGGTTGTTGCCCTCCTACGGCCTCCTGCACGTCTCCTGGTTCTCCCGGCCTGTCTCCTGGTAGCGCCTCCAGCCTCTGGACACTACGCTGACAGACAGCAAACCTTCTTGCCACAGCTCGCATTGATGTGCCATCATGGATGAGCTGCACTACCTGAGCCACTTGTGTGGGTTGTAGAGTCCGTCTCATGCTACCACAAGTGTGAAAGCACCACCAACATTCAAAAGTGACCAAAACATCAGCCAGCTAGCATAGGTACTGAGAAGTGGTCTGTGGTCCCCACCTGCAGAACCACTCCTTTATTGAGTGTGTCTTGCTAATTGGCAATAATTTCCACCTGTTGTCTATTCCATTTGCACAACAGCATGTGAAATTGATTGTCAATCAGTGTTGCTTCCTAAGTGGACAGTTTGATTTCACAGACGTTTGATTTACTTGGAGTTTTATTGTGTTGTTTCAGTGTTCCCTTTAGTTTTTTGAGCAGTGTATATATATATATATATACATATATATATATATATATATATATATATATATATATGTATATATATATTGTATATTGTATATTGTGTGTGTGTGTGTGTGTGTGTGTGTGTGTGTGTGTGTCTGTGTGTAATTTATTGCCCTTCAGACATGTTCATGTATAAGGGAAGGAGACAGTTAGCTTGTGCATTTAATTTTTAACATATATTTAAATGTTAAAATGTTCCCCTTTCCTTCAGAATATACTCAAAGTAATTACTCATATACTTCAGATCTCAACTTTCATATTATTTATTTCAATTCTCTACAGTCCACAAATTAAATCCTCCTTATTCATCTTTCTTCAGTTTGACTCTAAGTGCAATGCTCTCCCTTTATAATCTATTTCAGTTTTTAGAAGTTATAGTCTTCAATTATGCCTTAATTATTTTTCTTTTACTTCCAATCTGCTCCGTCCTACTTTGGTCCTTTAAACGCTGTCTTTTGGAAATTGTTTTACTCTCTCTATATCATTTCTGCGTTCTGTCTCGGTCTTCTTTTCAGAAGTCAGTAGCATTCGTTACTTACTTTCTTTCTTTTTCCTTGATTTTCTCTCTCTCGCTAACATAATGCCTTAGAGCTACCCTTTATTGTCATTGTCCACTCTCTTAAATGTTCTATACAGATCTAGAAAGTTGGGTGCTGATTGGCCCACAAAACATACTGGGAAATGTAGTTTACCCAAGTGTTTAATTTCTATCCACCTTTCATTATAGCCCACTGCTGCCCTCTCTGGTCAGAGACGGCAGTGCAGACCTGGCTTGAAACGTGCTTAGGCATCTTCAGTAGAAGCCGCACAGCAGCATGCATGATGCAAGAAGAACATCACAGAGTGACAAAAACAATGTATTGCACTAGATAGTGCCTGAGCTTTTGTCTCATGCTTTATCTGGTATGTAGCAAGACATTTCACATTGAAAGAATAGAACGTTTTATAGGAACAGCACCATTTATTGCACTTAATTCATCGAGTTGCCAGTTCATAAAAATCTACTTTGTCAATTTTATTAGGTGCATTTGTAGGATAGAGGGTTATAGTTAAAAGAATACAGTGTAGTAAGATTGTTCAAGCTGTCCCATAAATTGTTACAACCTAAGAGCTGCTTATATCAGACTGAACTAGCACAAGTGCTTTACACATTTGCCACTATTTGCGAGAGGTAAGGGAGTATGGCACAGGAGACCAGGATTTCAATTAGAGACAGCAGTAAGTGTTCCCAACCAACAGAACATCAAAGTCGTAATTAAATTGACCTTATTAATGTGTAACAGTTTAACTCTGACAGAGAACAGTGAAATGTAGTGAAATAGTAGTGAGTATATATTATTCATAATATCCATTATTGTGATGCCTATAGAAAACCATCACACATATATGTTGTTTTTTTAATCAGTTGAATGAAATTTGTTACATCATATGCAGACAAAACTAGAATAGGGAATATGTTTCCATGTAAAATTCTTCAAGTTCAGTAAAATCTTTGTAATGGTGAGAAAAAAATGGACTCATCTCTTCCAGACCACCCACACATATCTATGGTGTTTAGGTTATGGTGTTGGTATTGTTAAAATACATTTCAGTTTGGTAAAGCCTAAATGCAGTTATAGGCATGACTGTAGCTTGGGGTGAGATTCCATTAAGTATAAATATAAATGGAGATTTTCAGCAAATCAGAAAGACATCATGAAAGACATCATGTCAAAATATCCTGTCAAGACATGTCAAAACTATATTAGCATCCAAACGTAGCTAATATCTACTGTCATAGTGACTATGCTCTTCAGTATAACCCATTGGTTAACTCTATGGCCTATGTGCATATATACAGTAATGCTTGAAAGTTTGTGAACCCTCTGGAATTGTCTATATTTCTGCATAAATATGACCAGTTAATTTGCAGCAGTTAATAGTTAAGTAGCAGCTAATTTGCAGATGAAATTAGAGTCAGGTGTTTTAAATCAATGGGATGACAATCAGGTGTGAGTGGGCACCCTGTTTTATTTAAAGAACAGGGATCCATCAAAGTCTGCTCTTCACAACACATGTTTGTGGAAGTGTATCATGGCACGAACAAAGGAAAATTTCTGAGAACCTCAGAAAAAGAGTTGTTGATGCTCATCAGGGCTGGAAAATGTTACAAAACCATCTCTAAAGAGTTTGGACTCCACCAATCCACAGTCAGACAGATTTTGTACAAATGGAGGAAATTCAAGACCATTGTTACCCCTCCCCAGGAGTGGTCGACCAACAAAGATCCACTCCAAGAGCAAGGCGTGTAATACATTTACATTTACATTTACAGCATTTAGCAGACGCCCTTATCCAGAGCGACTTACAATTGATACAGTCTTACAATCCAAGCAATTGTGGGTTAAGGGCCTTGCTCAAGGACCCAACAGTGGCAGCTTGGCAGAGGTGGGATTTGAACCCTGGACCTTCTGGTCCATAGTCCAGTACCTTACCCACTAGGCTACCACAGTCCACAGGTAATAGTTGGTTACCCCAGGATAACATCTAAGCAACTGAAGGCCTCTCTCACATTGGCTAATGTTAATGTTCATGAGTCCACCATCAGAAGAACACTAAACAACAATGGTGTGCAAAACAGGCTTGCAAGGAGAAAGCGGCTGCTCTCCAAAAAGAACATTGCTGCTCATCTGCAGTTTGCTAAAGATCATGCCGACAAGCCAGAAGGTTGTTGGAAGAATGTTTTGTGGATGGATGAGACCAAAATTAAACTTTTTGGTTTAAAAGAAAAGCGATATGTTTGGAGAAAGGAAAACACTGAATACCAGAATAAGAACCTTATCCCATCTGTGAAACATGGTGGTGGTAGTATCATGGTTTGGGCCTGTTCTGCTGCATCTGGGCCAGGACGGCTTGCCATCATTGATGCAACAATGAATTTTGAATGATATCAGAGAATTCTAAAGGAAAATGTCAGGACATCTGTCCATGAACTGAATCTCAAGAGAAGGTGGGTCATGCAGCAAGACAACGACCCTAAGCCCCAAAGTCGTTCCACCAAAGAATGGTTAAAGAAGAATAAAGTTCATGTTTTGGAATGGCCAAGTCAAAGTCCTGACCTTAATCCAATCGAAATGTTGTGGAAGGACCTGAAGCCAGCAGTTAATGTGAGGAAACCCACCAACATCACAGAGCTGAAGCTGTTCTGTATGGAGGAATGGGCTAAAATTTCTCAAAGCCAGTGTGCAGGACTGATCAACAGTTACAGGAAACGTTTAGCTGCAGTTATTGCTGCACAGGGGGGTCACACCAGATACTGAAAGCAAAGGTTCACATACTTTTTCCACTCACTAGTATGTAATATTGGATCATTTTCCTCACTACTTTTAGGACTTTATTTATTGTTTTAAGTCATATTTATGCAGAAATATAGAAAATTCTAAAGGGTTCAAAAACTTTCAAGCACGACTGCACAACCCCAAATCAGAAAAAGTTGGGACAGTATGGAAAATTCAAACAAATTAAAACAAAGTTACTTTGCATTTACTGCATTTACTTTCACTTTTAATTCATTGCAGACAGTATGAACCCAAGATATTTCATAACAAACATGCATTCTTGCATTTTAGGCCTGCAACACATTAAAAAAAGTTGGGACAGAGAGAATTTAGGCTAGTATTGAATTTCTAAAACAAAATAATGATGTTTCAAACAGGTGATGTCCATTCATGAATTTGTACAAAAGCGGTATCCACGAAAGGCTGGGGCATTGAGGAGCAAAGATGGGCAGATGATCTCCAGTTTGCTAACAAATGCACGAGGTATGAGAAAATGCTTAAAACATTATAAATCAAAGAAATATTGGAAGGGATTTGCATATTTATCCCTCTACAGTGTGCAATATCATTAAACGATTTTAGGATATTGGTATCCTTGGTGTCAAAATGTCTTTTAAATGTGTGTTAAATACTTTACTGTTCTAACGTTGCTTTACTGTTCTTGTGTTGCTTGTCTGAAATGCAGTAATGAATTTTTATTATTAATCAAGAAATATCTTGGATTAATACTGTGTGCAAAGTAATATTTCCATTTACATTTACAGCATTTAGCAGACGCCCTTATCCAGAGCGACTTACAATTGGTACAGTCTTACAATCCAAACAATTGTGGGTTAGGGGCCTTTCTCAGGGACCCAACAGTGGCAGCTTGGCAGAGGTGGGATTTTTGGTCCATAGTCCAGTACCTTAACTGCTAGGTTACCACAGTCCACATATATATAATTATAAGTCATGTCTGCTAAATATTGTAATAAAAGTCAAAGTAAATTTAAGGAACACTGCGTTTATTCTTTCATTTGCATTTTACATACTGTCCATACTGTAACTTTTTCTGATTTGGGGTTGTATTGCATGGCGTATTCCTTGGATGTGGTGTAAAGTACATGTACTGGCAATTTTCCAGAGCAAAGACAGAATTAAAATTAAGTGCTCGGAAACTTTTCACGTGTACCAAGGCACTATGAGTAATAAGTCTCATTCAGAAATCAACTGCAGCCTTGGCTTTACTTTTCCACCCACTGTACTGTTCTTTGCTCTCGTCAGTCGTACAGTGAATCTGTCACTCTGAGTGGAAGGCTGCTTGACGCATTCAACCATACCATCCCTCCATCACTCTATGATTCATGAGCACTGGGTTATTTAAAGGGGCCCAGAGACGTCAGGTGGGATGGCACTCATTTCTCCTTTCCATACCTGTACACATACAATGGCAGATTGGAGAGTTTTAATGTCAAAGTGAGTCAGGATGAAAACGATCAGTTGGGACAGTAGATGATTGTTTTCCTCTCTGCCTTAAAGATACTGCAGAAAATTACTCCTATGTGTCTGCTGTGGCTTCTCATGCACACACCCACACTGGTGTGATTACAGTATTGGTTTTTATATTGTTTTCCAATCGAGATCTTGTTCATTCCTATTATTTAGAGACTATTTAGAGGCATTTAGTGAGCTTTTTCATGGTTTTTGTTTTGTTCATTGTTGTCTAGTCATTACAGAGAAATGCATTAGCCTTTACATTTACATCATTTAGAAGAAGTACTTGCACAGTTACAGTGGTACCTTGGTTCTTAATGTTACTTCGACGAGTACCAAAAATCACATTATATGCAAAAAAATAAATAAATAAATAAATAAATATATATATAAATAAAATCTAAATCTGAATCTAAATATATATATATAAAACATTATATGCAGTAATGGAATATTGTACAGATGCCCCCTGATTTACGATTGGGATATCATGTAATTCAGTAAGTGATAATTAAAATAAAATGATAAGTAAGTTCAAAAAACACTTACATTAACCTACCGCTGGCCAAAATCATTAACACAAAGCTTATTTTATAATAAAGTATTGAAAAATCTCATGTAATTTAGTGAGTAATGGATTGAAAGTGAACAGTAAAAGCAAAACACTTACTCTATTGGTGAACTTAGGGCTCTAGCATACTCCAGCATGTGTTCTGGAGGATTCAGTTCCTGTTTTACTTTAGGTTGGCTGTCATTACTAACCATTTTAGAACCCATGGAGACTTTTTTTCACTAAGCACTGTTAAAGCACGATAAACACAGCAGAGATCTTCACTGAGTTATTGTGAACCTGAATCACTGAATCACTGTGTACTGAATTGTGACTTATGAATCTTGAATGATGAATCGAGTTTTGGCTGAAATGATTCACACGGCTCGACTCTGAATAACAAGCAAATGGCAAGAGTCGAGACACATTTGTCTAGTCAAAAGAGTTTATAAGTGGTAGAGAACCGAGGTACTACTATACTTGAAAAAAGGACTTTGTAATTTCAACATTATACAATACAACCCAAGTAGCTGTGGTTTAACTACTTTACCTAAGAACCCAACAATGACAGCTTGGCAGTGCAGGGACTTGAACCCTTACCATCATTGTCAATAGTAAAGGTTCCAAATAACTCAGCCATCACTGTGTACAAAACTGAAAACTGTGTAGACACTCTAGTCTGTTTTGATGTTAAGGTTTCCAATGTGTGTTTAGTTTTTATTATCTGTATTATGTTGTTATCATTTTATTGTTATCATTTTCACTTTTATCTTATTTCATGGGTGTCACAGTGGTGCAGAGTTCTGCGATGGCGCCTCACAGCCCCAGAGAACCTGGTTCGAGTCCTGGCTCCTGCCTATGTTGAGTTGCATGTTCTCCCCAAGTCTACATGGTTTTCCTCCAGCTACTTCAGTTTCCTCTCACATTCCAACGACATGCATGGGTCAGCTGACATTTCTAGTGTCCCAGCATGAGTGTGTGTTTGCCATGCAACGGACTGGTCCAAGAGTTCTTCCCTCCTTATGTGCTGCCAATTAAGTTGATTTGGAATAAGCAGCTATGGAAAGTGATTGATTGAGCGAGTGAGTTTTTGTCATGTTAACTTGTTACAAGTATTGAACAATTACTTTCAACAGCCTACCTTCCTTTATTAACCTTCATTTTAAATTAGTCTGATGATGTATTAGGTTTAATCCAGTTTAATGCAAGCAGAGAAGACTTAGGAAACTCCAATCTAGAAAGGAACTTAACATGAGGAACAATGAAGAAAGACATGACTTGGAAATAAATGACTTACTAAGTGCAGGCTCGTTTAAAGTTTTATGGTAAAAGACTGCACATAAAGCATGGTGTCTCCTAAAATTTTAGTAGGACATTAAATGTTTAATAAGGGGAAACAGTCCTTATCAGTTATACAGTTCATTATTCTACCTAACATTTATTCATGCATTGTCTAGATCAGGGGTTTTCAAGCTTTGTTTCTCAGGCATTTTGTTACTGAGATTTAACCAACAAATACAGTTAATCTAACTGTCACAAAAGCAATACATTTACAGTACTGTGCAAAAGTCTTAGGTCACCATTATATTTTTTGTTTTAGCAGTGGTGTGATGACCAAATGTAACATATTATCAACAGCTGGACCCAAAAATGTAAAACTTGGATTCGTCACTCTATAATACACTTTTCCAGTGATCTTCATTCCAGTCTTTGTGGGCTTTAGCATATCTTACGTTTTTCATCCTATTCCCCTTCTGAAAAAGTGGTGTCTTGGCTGCTACCTTTCTAAAAAGACCATTCCTGATCAAAAAATTTTTTAACTGTAGAAGGGCCAACCTGTCATGCCGATGAAGCTGCCAGATGCTGTAAGGTGTAGTAGAGGTCACTTAGCCTATAGAAGTAACTTTAATGCTGCATACAAATTTCCTGTATATTCTGATTATGTTCTAGTAAAAAGACTGAGAAATAGTTATAGTATATATGGTCCTTATACCATTGCTAAAATAATGTTATATCTAATATAATGGTGGTTTAAGACTTTTGCACAGTACTCTATCTAAGAATCATGGGTCTGTTTGCTCTGTGCAACCTGACAACTTGTGGTTTACAACAAAAGAGGCGCATATCTGGCCCACAAAACCCCATGTTTCATGTTTATTTCGATGTGAAGGACAGCAGAAATAGAATACTTGTTCTTCACAGCATTGGGTAGTCACCAGAGAGACCAAGTCACAATTTGGAATGTATCTTTTTCTTGTGACTAGTTTACAGTGTGCTGTGATTGTAGACTGCAGCATTTCCATCAGAGGAGTTTAATGATGATATTGATTCAAGTCTGTCCTGATGTACCTCGATGAGAGGTGTCAGTCCAACAACTACATTCTTTAATAGACAAGTTTCTTTAATGTGTTTATTCCTGCTTGGAAACATGTAGATAGAATGGGTTTTATTCTGTATTATGTTTTCACTGCTTACAATTTATAAAAAAAAACTTATTTGCATTATCTAAAAACGTTGTTGGTTCAGGTTACCAGCAGCCCTTTCTCCTCACCAAGCGATGACAGCTTCTCCAAGAGAAAAAATTTATTTCTTCCCTCAATTTTATGTTCCGTTGACCAATTTGCACATCAACAGCCACCTGACACCCTTATGAAAAGGCAGGTTACTGTGCTGCAGTCCTATTACAGCACAGAGTGGCTTGGAAAGGTGGCATTTGAGAGCAATTCTTTTCAGGAATTTGACAATTTGTATATTGTCTTTCATCACCAGTGTCAGTTGATGTTCCTTTTGATGCCAGCATGTCTCTGCGAATATGGCAACGATTCCAGATAGCTCAGACTGCTGCATCCTTAATCATTTTAATAGCACTTCTGATTTTCCCTGTCATGCAGGCAGACCCATAACTTCAAATATCTATTCACCTGTTGTGCTGGATGGATGAGTCAAACAATAATGATCTATCACAAATTCACCTTGCCAATTATACAACAATGTCGAACACACAGCAACATTACAAATATAAATGTATAGAAATTGTGTTTTCTGCAACCCCTTTCCCCCGTGACCGACAAAAGGGTTGAAAAATAGATAGATGAACTTGTCTGAAACAGTAGTTGAAGCATAGTACAGTATATAATGGCTTCAGTATATGTTACGCTGCACCATATTAGACCGACGGCAAACCGTGAAACCAGGGGGTTTTAGGACCCAAATGCAGTTAGCTCCAGATGGAAAGGATGAATCAAAAAGGGAAAAAAGAGAATGAAATGGGAAAATGGTGGTGTGTGAGTGCGACTGTAACTGAGCTCACACACTCAACACTACAACGCCACCCCATGGCAGACGACGACACCACACCGGGGAGTTTAAAGAGCTTCTGTGGGCATCGCTCTGGAAAACCAGAAGCAGCAATGAACGCTGCAGTTCCATTTACGTCCAGTCATCCAGGCCTGCCTTTAAGGCTAGCTGATGTAATTCATCCACATAATCAGCAACCCGCCGCGAGCCTTGCCTGACCTCAAAGATACTGGGAGGGTCGGGAGCTTCAGCAGGGTCAAAACCTGGTTCTTGTAAATCAGTTGGAGCCAGCAGTACACGCTTAGACCAGGCGAGGCACCGATGCTTTTTATGGCGAGGCTTGGGCAGCTCTATGGGGTCAGGTTGCTAAAGTTGGGCCACGCCTGAATCGAGGCAACTTAACGGACCCCCAAGAGCTAAACGGGAACCGGGGAGCATGAGAGAACACCGCTTACAGAAAGTGGGGGCCTCCATATTGGAGGTCCCAGGAGCTACCGCTGGGTCCAATATTGTTCGCACCAGTCTGTTACAGTTCGCCATATTAGACCGACGGCGAACCATGAAAACAGGGGGTTTTAGGATCCAAATGCGGTTCGCTCCAGATGGAAAGAGTGAAACAAACAGGGAAGAAAGGGAACGAAATGGGAAAGTGGCGGTGTGTGAGTGCGGATGTGTGAGGGATAAACCCAGTGAATATGAAACCACAGCGAAGGCAGGAACTCCTCAGCTCTTCTTCGGCACATACAGGAGAGTGGCACGGGTCATTGTCTTGCTGCATGACCCACCTTCTCTTGAGATTCAGTCATGGACAGATGTCCTGACATTTTCCTTTAGAATTCTTTAATATCATTCAGAATTCATTGCTCCCATCCTGGCTCAGATGCAGCAAAACAGGCCCAAACCATGATACTACCAACACCATGTTTCACAGATGGGATAAGGTTCTTATGCTGGAATGCAGTGATTTCCTTTCTCCAAACATAACGCTTTACTATTAAACAAAAAAGCTCTATTTTGGTCTCATCTGTCCACAAAACATTCTTCCAATAGCCTTCTGGCTTGTCGACATGATCTTTAGCAAACTGCAGATGAGCAGAAATGTTCTTTTGGAGAGCAGTAACTTTCTCCTTGCAACCCTGCCATGCAAACCATTGCTGTTCAGTGTTCTTCTGATGGTGGACTCATGGACATTAACATTAGAGGCAATGTGAAAGAGGCCTTCAGTTGCTTAGAAGTTACCCTGGGGTTCTTTGTGACCACGCCTTGCTCTTGGAGTGATCTTTGTTGGTCGACCACTTCTGGGGAGGGTAACAATGGTCTGGAATTTCCATTTGAATTTCCATTCCGATCTCCATTTGTACACAATCTGTCTGACTGTGGATTGGTGAAGTCTAAGCTCTTTAGAGATAGTTTTGTAACCTTTTCCAGCCTGATGAGCATCAACAACTCTTTTTCTGAGGTCCTCAGAAATCTCCTTTGTTCATGCCATGATACACTTCCACAAACATGTGTTGTGAAGAGCAGACTTTGATAGATCCATTTTCTTTAAATAAAACAGGGTGCCCCCTCACACCTGATTGTCATCCCATTGATTGAAAACACCTGACTCTAATTTCACCTTCAAATTAACTGCTAATCCTAGAGGTCCACATACTTTTGCCACTCAATAATATGTAATATTGGATTGTTTGCCTCAATAAATAAATGACCAAGTATAATATTTTTGTCTCATTTGTTTAACTGGGTTCTCTTTATCTACTTTTAGGACTTGTGTGAAAATCTAATAATGTTTTAGGTCATATTTACGCAGAAATATAGAAAATTTTAAAGGGTTCACAAACTTTCAAGCACCACTGTACTTGTCCGAAATGAGCCAGGTCTCATAACTCTCATGGTCATTCATATGTGAATCTGGAAAGTGTATAAAAGCCTCAAAGTGCGTTACTCACAGAAATTAAATTAAACAAAATAAGAGCATGGTACAGTGGTCTAATGTTACAGCTCACAACACTATCATCTGCTTCGCATCAGAACCAGTCAAGTCAACTTTACTTTTGTAGCACTTTTTACAGTGGAGACAGTGGCATTAAAAACTCCCTAACATGCTTTACTAACACTCCCTAACGTGCTTTCTAATGTGTGCAGCATGTGGTTTTGCATTGCCTTGTTGAAAACTGCATGGACGTCCCTGGAAGGGAGTTTATGTTGCTCTAAAATCTCAGTGTACTTTTCTGCATTAATCCTGGGCACTGACCCAACCCCATACCATGACAGAGCCTGGCTTTTGGACTTGTTGCTGATAACAGTCTGGATGGTCATTTTTCTCTTTGGTCTGGACCACACGGCCTGCATTTCATCCAAAAAAGATCTGGACTACTGATTCATCTGATCTTAATAATCATAATAATAATAATAATAATAATAATAATAATAATAATAATAATAAGTTTAATTTATATAGCATCTTTCACAAAACCAAGGATGCTTTAAAAGAAGTATAACATAAATGAAATACAATTTACACAACTGCTTTTTTTGCTTTTTTTTCAATTACGTAATATCGCTAAACTTAGAAATATCCTCTCTTTTAATGATGCGGAAAAACTTGTTCATGCGTTTATAACCTCAAGGTTGGATTACTGTAATGCCTTACTTACTGGATGCTCTAGTAAATCTATAAATAAACTTCAGTTAGTTCAGAATGCAGCTGCCCGAGTGCTAACTCGAACTAGAAAATTTGATCTGTTTTCGCGAAACTAGGAATATCCTCTCGTTTAATGATGCTTTTTTTGGAAAAACTTTGATTCATTGCTGGTGTTATATGTCCCATCGTACCTTCGAATGGTTTGATTGTCACTTTTCAATGCCTTTACTTACTTATGCTTCTAGGTCTCTTTACATCTTAAAAAACTTTTCAGTTAGTCTTTCATAATGTGCAGCTGCCCGAGGTGGGTTCTCCGTATCAACGTTAATGGGTTCTGTTCTGTTACTCGAAGCGTAGAAAATTTTGAATCATATCACTCCTGTTCTATCATCACTTGCACTGGTTAATACCATTCAAATTCACGCATTGATTACAAATACTTCTTATACTTAAAAGCTCTACTGGCCTGGCCCCACACATTATCTGAGTGACCTCTGTAGAGTTTTACAATCCAACTCGTCTACTTCGTGCGCAGGGTGGCAGGACTTCTTTTAGTATCCTAGCACCACATTAAAAAATTCCTTCACTAGGTCAGGGTGAAAATTGACGAATTCTTGCAGTATTTGTGTCTGCATACATGGCTTCACTCCTCCTATGGTTCCGCCGGGATGTTGCTTCGTGCTGTTTGTTGCGAAATTTTCCTTCCGGTCCTCTGAGAACAAATGTCGCGCAGCTACCCCAAGTTATGCTTTCAGACGGAACCAACTCATTTATAAACTTCCCACTATCTTTCGAAATCAGACACCCTCCAAGGTCGTTTCTAGTTTATAATTCGTGTTCTTCACAGGCCTTTGCTGCTCTCCCCCCCCACTATCACCATCTACCTATTTTACGCAGCGTTTTACTAGATTTTACGACCGAGTTTGTTCATGGTCGTTAGTTTCTTTGGCGGCATTTTAGATTTAGGGACCAGGTTGCATGGTTGGTTGCTGGGCCGGAGTCTGGAAGTCATGTCTGGCCTGCCTGCCTTGTGTCCGCTAGCCGGGGAGTGTCGAGTGGGCGGTCCTGGGCTGAACTAGGCTTCGGTCCTCGTGATCTTGACTCATGCATCCTTGCCTTATAATAAGGGCAGAGCTGGGGGTTCATAGTCAAGAGTCTTATGGTGATCAGAGACGTTGGGTTTGCTGTCTTCTGCCGCTCGTGGGGTTGCCATGTGTCCTCATGTGATCCCTCCTCACCCTCTTGGCTGTGTTTCCTTCCAGTTCTCCTCTTTCTAGCTTTCTAGCTATGCTGTCTATAGCTAATGCTTGCCGGGGTCTCATGCTACACTTGGCATCAAAAAGGATTGACATGGCATCAGTGATTGTTAATAGACACTGTGGCATCTTAATCAATAACTAACTCTACATTTTTTTTTCTGTTTTCTCCTCGAGATGTGTTCCGGCAGTTCCGGCCCTACAACATGATGTACATCTGATGGAGCTCCACTGTGCATAATTCACATTTTATTTCGACCATGACTCCATGACTTTAGTTTCGCTCTTAGATTTATCATCATACCCCGGCCACTTAATGTCGATGTGCATACTTCACATTCTATTAAAACCTTTGACTCCATGACTTTAGTTCGCTCTTAGATTTATCATCTACGCCGCCCAAGGAGGTTGGGTCCCTTTTTGAGGTCTTGGTCCTCCCAAGGTTTCTTCCTAGAACCTAGAACTAGGGAGTTTTTTCCTTGCCCACTGTCGCCCTAGGCTTGCTCAATTTGAGATTGGACGTAGTTATTAGGAGATAATCTAAACCTGTAAAGTTGCTTTGAGACAATGCTCCATTGTAAAAAGCGCTATATAAATAAATCTGACTTGACTTGACTTGACTTGACACAACATAAGAGGCACACAGTTCAAGACAAGCAGACACATCAAACAATAATTGAAGAGGAAAATAGACAAGTTTTTAGAAGAGTTTTAAATTCCAGGATAGTTGAAGCAGACCTAACAGACGAAGGAAGAGAGTTCCAGAGGGTGGGAGCTGCCATAGGAAAGGATCTCCCACCCATGGAGGAAAGCCTGAACCTAGGGACAGAGAGAAGGTTAGAGTCAGTGGAATACAGCAACCGGGTAGGAGAGTAATGATGAACTTTATTGTAGAGATAGAATGGAGATCATGGAGGGATTTAAATGTCACTAGTAGAATTTTGTACTGGATGTGTTTATGAACCAGGAGCCAGTGCAGTTGGGATAAAACAGTGGACTACTGTGTAATGGTCCATCTCAGATGCCTCCAAGCCCAGAGAAGTCGACACCACTTCTGGACATGGTTACCCTAAGGCTTATTTTTTGCACAGTACTGTTTTAAGGTTCATTTGTGAATCTAACTCTGTATTGCAGTGCTTGATAAAGGTTTGATAAAGTCATCCCTTGCCCATGTGGTTATATCAGCTATTGATGAATGACAGTTCTTGGTGCAGTGCTGTCTGAGGGATCGGAGATCATAGGCATTCAGGTTAGGCTTGCGTCCTTGCTCTTTACACATTAAAGGTCATGCAAATGAATAGCCCCTAAATTGCCTCTGTCCTAATATTTTTTGGAATGTGTTGCAGCCCTAAAATGGATCAATGGATATATATAACAAATGAAATGAATATGCCCACACAAAACCTGAAATATCTTAGGTTTATACTGTCTGCATTGAAATAAATTTAAAGTAACTGTAAGGAACACTGTGGTTTTTTTTTTTTTTTGAATTTTCTGTACTGTCCCAACCTTTTCTTATTTGGTGGTTTATGAACGAAGATAATTACACTATCCTCAATGTGTAAAAACGAGTACTTGTGATTTGTTAATGAATTACCCTTGACTATGGGCTGAATCCCATTTCAGGGACTGCATCCCTCGAAGGACGCGGTCTACGCGGTCTGTGAAGGTGTGTCCTAGGAAGGTTGCATAGTCCGTGGCGAACACCGAACCGAAATGAGACGGTCTGCTCTGAATTGGATTTCCTGTTTGCATCACAGAACCACTGTTCCCTCCCTGACCCTTCAGTGCTATTCCCACCTGCACCATATCACAAAACAGCTATAAGCTTTATAACAATGCAGCCAGAAATGTTGAGTTTAGTTTTTATGCTGCATTTGGTTTTTCAATTATTCGAGGAGGAGACGCTTCACTGCAGGCGTTGGCATTCATTTCCCCCGCAGTTTAAAGGTTTGCTCCTTGCTCCCTAAAACAAAACAAAACAAACCCGTTGCACTTTTGCTTTTTAACTATTTGAGTTTAAAAATCCTTACATTTAAATAATGTATATTCCTCAGCCAACCGTTCTGATGTCCCTAAATTCCCCTCACGCGCAATGCACCTCGGGACATGTTAGGTCGCGTAGGATACATCAGATGTATCCTTTGTTTCCAGGGAAAACAAGGCCGCATTTATCGGCTGCATACGAAGGAGCCTTCGAAATAGGACAGCCTAGGCGTGCCGCTATGGCGCAATCGGTCTTCAAATGAAGTCTCCGGAGGATGCAGCCCCTGAAATGGGATTCGGCAAGGACACCTTCATACCTTCTGTGGTATTTTTAGACATTTTCAGCCTTAATCACAGTATTCAGATGAAACAAAGGCACTTGATTTGGTGAGTCAGCAATGGCTCATATTTTCACATTGATAACTGATATTTCGTACAAATCTGTGACACACATAGGGTACTATAAATAGACCTACAGTATATTATTATGTAGACACATGTCCAATTTCAAGTTGAACCTACTGTTGCTCTTGGTTCATGGTTACCTCTGCCCTCGATGTCAGGCTGTCTGATACAGGGTGACTGATTAATGACCATTTTATTTAAATTAAGGCATGAACACATAATGTAGTATTTATATGTATTTGCTGCCACACAGATCCAGAAAATCCCATCTTGACCTTTGATCTGCCTGTGTTGACTTTGCATCTGAGCCATTCCACTGAATGGGTGCCATTTCTGTTCCTGGTAGGTTTTACATGTATATATATTTAATATAATTAACTGTAAAAATACATTTTATTATTGAGCAAAGTGTCATGCACAGTGATACAACTGCAAGTTTAGGGTACGTGATTTAAAACATTAATAACTACCTAGAACACTGAAAAATAGCATTTGTTAGCTGTCGCTGGTCTCTAACTGTAACGGGTTCGCCAGGATGGCAAGAAGGCGAACCCTAAAAGAAAAGGGTTTTAGGACCCAATTGCAGTTAGCTCCAGATGGTAGTAATGAACTGAGATAATAATGGATAAACACAAAAGGGAATGTGCCAAAATAATGGACGTTGTGCCAGCGATGGCACAGCGTGAAATCGAACTCTGATCGCTGGCATCAGAGTCCGTGACATTAACCACGGGTCTACCGAGAGACTCACGTGACACTCATACAAGAGCGGGGTGTAACCCGAACGGAAAAGCTCCGCCTAGCGCGAGCTTTAATGCAACGAAAATGTGAATGGATGGATTTAACGCCACTAACAGTGCTTAACCAAGAGGGTGTGTGGCGAACGTGAAGGAAATCGCTTAGGTAGAAAAGAGCGATCGCTTTCTCTCCCTCTCTCTCAAACAGAGACTGCGTGTGCGCTCTACCGGCAGCTGGGGAGAGTAGAGAAAGCGTGCGGTGATGTACAGCTCGCAGATACCCGAAGAGGCGAAGCGTGTCACGGTTCTACGCATGCGTACACAAGGTAGGGGCTACAGCGGGCGCAAGGCTGGCCACCATACCGCGCATGCGCAGCACGACATCGGACGCGAAAATGGAACGGAACTGAGAAGCAGCAAAACGTTCCCTTAAACACTACACGGAACGGGGTTGAGGACCAGCGAAACGTTCCCTTTTAAATAGAACATGGAACGGGGCTGAGGAGCAGCGAGGCATTCCCTTTAAATACAGCGCGGGCGGTGGCAACGGCCTCCCGCACAAAGCGCAAAGAAAAGAACTTTAAATAAAGAAGCGGGCTCGGCAAGGGGATAAGAGGGAGTGCTCCAGCTGCCGCAGCAGCGAGTCTAAAGCCCCGAAGGGCGCCGGCGAGCCGTGATGCAGCATAGGGGATGCGAAGAGCGGTTCCTGACCCTACTCTACCGTCTACTTCCCTAGCGGTTACCATCCGGCTTTCTAGCCGTACAATTACTGATCCTCTTCGAAGAATCAGTTACCATTATCCCTAACAATTCCGATTACCGACAAGCGTCCGCTGCAGCACGTCTGAGCCGTGTGAAGGCTGCGATGGGCGATGGTACCCCCATCATGGTGGGATGGTGCGACCCCGACTGAACACAGGACGGACCTTAAGTACCTGAGTCAGTGGGTGTCGCCCATAAAGCAACAAGCAGCTTAATGAGATCTGCAGGTGATAATACTACTGCGATCGCACAGCCTTCATCATACCTGTGCGATTGTGCTGACTGTCAGGGTCTCAACCTGAGGCAAAGGAAGCCAACGCTGCCCCCTACCATCGGAAAACCAGGTGAGCCCCCGTTACACTAACATTACACTTTACAATTAAATATAATAATTACAATTCAGAAATCTTTTTTTTTTTTTTTGCCTTGTTGTATCACTCCATCTATGACTTAAAGAAAAGAAATCCGTCGTTCAATATTTTATTTTAAAATACATGTTTTAGTCATGTCCACATGTTTTCATTCAGTCCTGTTACCCTAACTTTTCCCACTTCTGAAAATTATGGAACATACCACACATCACATGTTCAATAGGAAGTTGGATTTTCTGAAGGTCATGGGAAGACCAAAGTAAGTTCTCTCTTATTTTGTTCTGTATATTTGTTGATTTTGCAACTATGACCAAGAAGGTCAATCTCAACTCAACTCAACTCCTGTTATCGAAATAATTTTTAGATGTTATTTATTTATTGTAAAAATACACAATTTTGAGAAATCATTAGAAAGTGCTTATTATGGATGCCATGTAGTCACATTTTATGTATTTGCTAATTTTGTGCTGAAAACTAGTAACAGTCACAGTAAAAGGAGTAACCATGTAAAAATTAAATAAAGTTGCCTGAATATAGAAAAATGTATTACATTTTTAAGAATTACAACAAGCAAATGGGCACCCATTAGTCAGAATGTTAAAAGGTTAATTGGTTGCTCTAAAGTATTGTCCCTAGTATTGATGTATCCTTGCCTGTTCCTGTCATAAATTTCCAATGATGGTGATGCAACATTAAATGACACAAATAAATTCAAAATATTTTATTTTCTGAATGACTAATTGTCTCTCAGGGATTCAGTTGGGTCAGAGGCCTCACTAAGACTTGAACCTGGGTCACTGCAGGGATATTCACTGAGCCTGAAAACACAGTGGTACCTTTGTTTTCATTCACATCACAACTCGTCGAATTTGGTTGTTAACGCATTTTGACCAGAAAGATGTGTCTCGGTACTTGGCTCACTTGCTTAAACTTATATGAGTTGACCCATGCAACTCGTTCCAGCAGAAATTCTTTTCATGATTTACGACAGTACAAATTGATTCAGGTTTACAACAGTCCTTGCCAAGTATGTTTATCTTGTTTTTATTTATTTTATTTATTTTTGTTTTTATTTTTTATTTATTTTTACTGTATTCTTAGTGCACATAAGTCCCCATGGGTCCTAAAAAGATTATGGATTACAGCCTACCAAAAGATGAAAGGATTCCTGAAAGGAAACCGAAAGGAAACAGGGTAGAGTTCATCAATAGAGTAAGTGTTTTGCTTTTAGTTTTCACTTTCAATCTGTTACTCACTAAATTACATGAGATTTTTCAACACTTTATTATAAAATAAGCTTTGTGTTAATGATTTTGGCCAACTGTAGGTTAATGTAAGTGTTTTAAATATTAACTTACTTATCATTACTTATCATTATAAGTATAGAACGTTCTACCAAACACTCTTTAAACTCCCCAGTTCACGTTACATTAAGTACAAATTATATTATTATGGATTTGTTTGAATTCCATCAAAAATCAGGGAGCAGCTGATCAATACACCTCCATTAATGCATATAATCCCTTATACAGTGTGGATTTTCTGGAGGTCTGGAACAGATTCATTCAATTTACATTATTCCTTACGGGAAAATTGTGTTCATTATTTGTCATTTTCGATCCTTCTGGAATGAATTAAGGTCGAGAACCGAGGTACCAGTTAGGTCATATTCAGTGAGTCTACAGTTATACCAGCCAGTCTGTAGTCCCTAAGTCTGTACGTATTATGTATAAGATATTGCTGCAACATGTTAAATTCAAGACTCAGTTTAATGTTCCGACCTAAATGTTTCAGTAAGACTTTCAGTTCAGTTGAAGTAATGTGTTCTCAGTGAGAGAACAGAAGTTCTAGTCATGCCTTTGGTTCTGTCAAAACACACACTCACTTAAGCATGGTCAAATCAATCGATAATGCTGAGACCCACTGACACCCAGAGCTGTTATTTGATTACTGGCAGTACGAAGGGTGAAGGCGAAAAGTAAAGCAGATGACGCAGGAGTGGGTAATGAGAAAGATTACCACAGTGAGAGAAAGAAGTAATGGAGAAGAAGATAAGGAAGACTGCAGGGCAATTGCAGCACAAGCTGGTGTTGCTTAACCACTTTTTTGTAGACTCAGGCAACATAATATCATACTGGTGTATGTTTATAAGTTCTGTAATTAATATTAATCAATATGTGTGTAACTGCATCCCATCAGGGGTGTGCTTATTCCTGCACCCACTGTTCTAAAGTGAATGGTACTGCTGCCCCTGTGACCCTGACCAGGAGAAAGCAGCTTGTGAAAAAAGTACTAATCTTTGTAGGGACTTCCCATTGACATAATGATTAATGTAGCTAATTAATGCTACATCAACTCTTAACCCTGGTTTTTCAAAAGAAAGTTGCAGTTTCTGTGAAAAAAAAGAAAAGGCAGATTTCTTTATGGGGGCAGGAAAAATGTCTTCACAAGGTTAAAAAATGTCCAATATTTTTATGCTTCTGGAGACATTTGGACCCCATAATGTAATATAAACATGACTACACACACACACACACACACACACACACACACACACACACACTCACTGCTACACTTTAGAGGCTCCAGTTAAGCTAACATATGTCTTTTGGATGTGGGAGGAAACCAGATTACCTAGAGAAAGCCCCACTCACGCACAAGGAGAATATACAAACTCCACACAATCAGCAGGCAGGCTAGGATTGAAACCCAAGTCTTCAAAGCTGTGAGGGAACAGCACTAAGCACTGATTGATTGATGGATTGATTGGATCATTACTCACTTACCTGATTAAATGAAGGTGGTGTTGAGCTCACAATAATTTGACTTAAATTTTATATTCTCTATTTCATTTTGTTCTTCATAATATTATATTATATTCATTAATTAATTCATTCATTCATTCATGTTCTTATTCTCTTAATCCTGGTCATGGGAAAGCCAATGTCGAGCCGAGGGCACAGGGCACAAGGCAGGAACGACCCCATCATATGTCACATACACTCACACACTCATACGCTAAGGGCACTTTAGAAGCACCAATTAACCTAACACACATGTATTTGGAATGTGGGAGGATACATGAGTATCCAGAGTAAACCCACACTGGATCCAAAGTTGTGATCGAACCGAGGACACTGAAGCTGTGAGGCAACTGTACCACTGTGCCACCCTAATATTGAATTATCTTTCATTAAGGTTTAAGGTCAATATATTATTATATTTTATGTTATTATTCTATTTTTCTTTAGATATGTTCTGTCTTTTTTTTTTTTTAATACTCCTCCCAAGGTTTCTTCCTTATAAAATATAGGGAGGTTTTCTTGCCACTGTTGTCCCAGGTTTGCTCATTTAGGGCTTTGGGCCTACATACAGTATTTGTAAAGTTGGTTTGAGACAATGCTTCTTTGTAAAAAGCGCTATATCAATAAATTTGACCTTGACTTTAAATAAACTATTGGTTGCCACGTTTACCTCAGCCTGTTGTTTGATTAACTGAACGATTCAATGGTTAATTGACATACTGCGTATGCTCAGTCGATGAGCGATGAATCAGCACATATACTGTACAGCACCAGCGTTGGGGGTAAAGTGGTACAAAGTAACGCATTGGGTAAGGTGATTACGTTTTCCAGTAACGACGTAATGTAATGCATTACAATTAAATATATTGTAATCACATTACAATTACTAACATAATAAAAACAACGTTACTTGCGTTACTCACGTTTTTTTTATAAAAATATTATTTTAATACCTAAAGCACAAAACATTTCCTACATTGTTTTCTGAATAATTTCTGTATGAACTAGCGTCTTGCCAGAGCATCTGTACAGCCTGTCATGTGACAGTGAATGTGACGAGCAAATCTGGCTCTTTTTACTGAGTTGACTCTTTCAGCCCCCAAATGGCTCTCCATTTAATTCGGCCAAGTTTAGTGCTGTCTTGACCTATGATGTTACTCAACTTATTGGTAGAAAAGATCACCACATTATCTGTTGTTCCAGACAAAATCTGATTTTCTTTGTTGATGGACTTGAATAATGTTCAGTTATTCTCACACGATCAAGTTATCTGTGATGCCGTGTTAGGTCAACATGACCAGTGGTTTTCTACTAAAACCCACCAAACCAAACCCTCCTTGCCGAACTACAGAGATTAGAGCCCCAACATAAGTTTCCCAAAACCAAGTATAACATCAAGTATAGGCTTGTGTAATTAATTTTATACACACAACCCCATGCTTCTGATCCGAATTTAAGCTCATTTTCAAACAATTTACACTGTTACATTAAAACACTGGTTATTTTAAGTTTTACATACAGCACAATGATCATTCAGGGCTTAAATTGAAGTAGACACTTGGGCCAACATATTTATTCACCTCCAGGCTTCTAATTTCATAATTTAAGTTCCATTTGGGAAGATTCAATACAGAAAAAAACTGTCGAAAAAACAAAAAATTTTTGGGTGTATAATGTGTGTGTGGATGCTGGTGATTGAAAATTATCCATGCTGTACATTTTATGTTTCACCAGTAAAGCTAAATCCAAAATTTGGAACAGATACAACAAAGTATTAAAGAGTTACACAGGTTTTTTAGTATTGATCACCATTCGTCTCTAAATAGGCCATAACCTCTAAAAATACAAATAAAAAGAAGCCTGTCATCATAAATCAAGTGGTTGCAAGTTTTTTTATGTCTTCTGTGATAGAACAAACAAATATTAGTCACAATTAAATTACACTGTAGGGGATATCTTATGTAGACTTTAGAGGGAACCTCGTGTTGTGTAGTGAGAACACAGCCAAAGATCGCTCACCTCCGGTTACATTGGAAATGAATGGATGTTTATGAGACGACGTGAGCAACTGAGAAAAAGGACTTTACTGACATTTTATCTGGGGTTTAATGGTATCATGGAGTTGTTTAGACGGTAAGTGAAATTTCTGTGATAAAACCAAAAGTTATTTTACATCCTAACTATATTTTAAAAGGCAAAATAGTTTAGGGTAGGTATGGTTGCTTATGTAAACAAACATGGCGGACAGCTGTGTTTGGTATGTGATTTCTGGCGAATGGCTTCATGTAGACGGTTGAAATTCGGTATGCAAGTAGTCATAATAGTATTAAATCTTTTCAGTTTGTGTTTTGGACTGTGTATTAAGAATATTTTAAGTTATTAAGAATGCAAAACCCCGCTAGCGGCGCATCTGCAGTAAGACCTGTTGCTACTACTGCTACATTTTGTTCCTTAATAAAATGTGGAAAGAAACATTGTCTATCATTTTTGAACTTTTCAGATTTGTTTGTAGATTTGATTCCAGTATATTAGAATGTAGCTTAAAAGTTAACTTAAAAGTAATGTGATTACATTTTCCAGGAAGTAATGAGCAAAGTAATCTCATTACAAGTTGAGTTACATAATGAGTAATCAGTAGTGGATTACTTTTTTTGAGTAACTACCCCAACCCTGTACAGCACGTTATTAACTGAGCTCTGGGCAGATTCATGCTGCTGTTGTTTTATTATCTGATTGCTTGATTGATTGACAGATGGTTGATTGATTACCAGAGTGACTGACTGGCTGTGGTTCTGAGTGATGAGTCAGTGCACACATTGTGCAGATGACTAAATGAACTTTCTGCAGTCAGGTTAACCCCTATCACGTCGTTTCAGCAGTAGGAAATGCAGCGAGTGATTCATTTGACCCATGATCCCACCCCGCCTCCTCACCATTCACATACATGCATAAACACACGCACACACACAAGTGCTTACACACTTACATATTGGCTGCGGCTCTCGTTGTATCTAAGCGCACATTCTGACCTCACACAAACACGATCAGGTCGATCAGGCATTCCATCACTCAGTGACTCATGCTGCCTTCTGAGAGCCTCTCTAAAGCACATTACCCACTCACTGCACATGCTCCAGTGTGTTTGTGTGTATCGGTGCATGCTTACGTGTGTGTAAAACTGCACACATCGGCGTGTGTAGGCATGGACATGTGTTCTTGGCATCCTTAAAATCTTGATGTATGTGCCGAACGCATGCTTGTGTGTGTGTGTCAGTGTGTGTCTGTATGTGTGTGCGATTGGGTCATCACTGCAACTCAAGCAGCTGCTCTGCCCGGATGATCAATCAACCATCATTAATCATAACACTTTTCAGGACGAGCCTTAGGCACGTCAAATACATCAGACCAAACAGACCCATTAAGAAGGTCACTAACACACGTACGCAAACATTTTATGAGAGCTCTGCTAGAACATGCTTTGATCCAGTATAATAACACTACGCCTTCGTTTAATGGATAGGATACACAAAGTCAGGTTAATGCTTGGCTGTGGAAAACACACATACTGTTCAAAAATCAGCTTCATCAAATATCAGGGGGCCATTAGTGAACTTTTAGGGACCAGAATGTGTTATCTGTGATGTCTTTCTGCATAAATAGAGTAATGGTTTAGAATATAGCCTCAGTTTTGCTGAAATACTTAGCTAAAACTCTGTAGACATAACATTTTAAAATGTCAGGACACAACAAACTGCAATAGAGTGCAATACAGAACATATACTGTATATACAGGGGGGTCTTGGCCATGGTTGAGTTTGGAGTCTGACTGTTTGAGGCTCTGGACAGGTGTCTTTTATACGGATAACGAGGTCAAACAGGTGCCATTAATGCAGGTAACGAGTGGAGGACAGAAGAGCTTCTTAAAGAAGAAGTTACAGGTCTGTGAGAGCCAGACATCTTGCTTGTTTGTGGGTGCAAATACTTATTTTCCACCATGATTTACAATTAAATTCTTAAAAAATCCTACAATGTGATTTCCTGGATTGTTTTCCTCATTTTGTCTCTCATAGTTGAAGTGTAGCTATGATGAAAATTACAGACCTCTCTCTCATCTTTCTAAGTCGGAGAACTTGCACAATCAGTGGCTGACTCAATACTTTTTTGCCCCACTGTGTATATATATATATATATATATATATATATATATATATATATATATATATAATATATGATATATACTATATATATATCAATGAAAAAGGACTTATTTCCATTTCCCAAAACTTACCATCTACGTGTGATTTTGCTTTATACGATAAAAACATACAAGTACTGGAAATAGGTGCCGGAAACATATGTGCTCCAACATATTTGGTCCATCAGGATCCAGTTCAAATTAAGCACTGGTTTAAAAGGTGATATTGTATTGTCTGAACTGGAAATGTTTTTTTAACTGGACTCATTCCCTCTTGGTTGGGTG
The DNA here is from genome assembly GCA_025084515.1 of Ancistrus triradiatus. Lineage (NCBI taxonomy): Eukaryota > Metazoa > Chordata > Actinopteri > Siluriformes > Loricariidae > Ancistrus > Ancistrus triradiatus. Next base: position 95,218 of record JAJAGP010000962.1, on the reverse strand, counting down.
CAGCCAGTGAGGTATGTTTATTCATTCCACCATGGGCATTTATATTTTGGTTCTACGGTGTGTGTGATCATTAATGTGTGCTTGCAACTGAAGAATCACAGTGTTGTTTATTTTCTGGAGGGACAGAAAAGTATAACAGTTCATTTGTCATATACTGTGTAGATGGTAGCGTTCCACTCATGTTTTCAGCAGTATCTTTGACGCATTTATATATTGTTTGCACACAGTATTCTTGTGAAAATATATTACCAGCAAATGGCCAGCACTTGGCAAGGGGAACGGGCTGAAAAGGCTAAGATACTCTAAAGATCACAAAGACTGGAATGAAGATTAGTGGAAAAGAGTATTATGGAGTGCAGAGTCCAAGAATTTTTGGGTCCAGTTCTCAAGAATATGTTATAAAGAGAACTGGGATTGGACGTAGTTATTAGGAGATAATCTAAACTTGTAAAGTTGCTTTGAGACAATGCTCCATTGTAAAAAGCGCTATATAAATAAATCTGACTTGACTTGATAAAGGGTCATTATACTATGCTAAAACCACAAATCTAATGGTGGCCTAAGACTTTTGCACAGCACTCTATTCATTGCTGAATATTTTTCTATAAAAAAGTGCCATTCTATAACATGAATTCATTTCCAACTTTCCAGTCAAATGTTTATCGAAAGTTGATATCGTTGACATCAGTGAACATCAACAACAACAACAACAACAAAAAATCCACTGTATCTAACTGATTACCTGCTACCAACTGCTAGATAGCCCAACTAGTATCTGCTCAGATACTGAGAGGTGTAGAGAGGGAAAACGAGCAGGCTAGCGAGGGCGAGAGAGACAGAGAGCGAGGGAAAGAGAGATACGCACTCGGATGGGTGAATTGACAGCAGTGCAATTGCTATGAACTCGCTCATCCTTTCCTGCGTCAGAGTTTGCTCCCCGAGCCCCTAAGCGCACACTCTGCCACTCTACTGACGTGTGTCTGTGTGTGCAGGTGTATGCGTGATAATTGCTTTATACCGATCTGAAGAGAGAGCGATACACACACAAATACACAAACAGGATGAAACGTATCTCCCCCGTAGGCCAAGGTCAGGAGTCAGGCAGACCAATGAGTCACATTTACTGTAGCAGGAGAGCATTTCAGAAACAATCAGGTACTGAAACACTCAGCGCTCTTTGAAGACTCAGCAATTCAGACTGCCAAGGGTAGTTCCTACCATCACCTCCTGGGTGCAGTACAGAGAAGAGTGTTGACGTTTGTATGTCTTTTGTCTTCGGGGAATACATTTAGTTGAATTTGAGGTTTGAGTGTACGGGGTTTGTGCAACCAGGGTTTGTTTCTATTTTGTAGGCAAGCATGGGTGTATGGGTGTATCCATGGTTGTATTCATTCTGATGCATTCACCTTTTTTGGGGGACTGTGGTAGCCTTGCGGGTAAGGTACTGGACTATGGACCAGAAGGTCCAGGGTTCAAATCCCACCTCTGCCAAGCTGCCACTGTTGGGTCCTTGAGCAAGGTCCTTAACCTTAACCCAAAATTGCTTGGATTGTATCAATTGTAAGTCGCTCTGGATAAGGGCGTCTGCTAAATGCTGTAAATGTAGATGCACCATCCACATGGAGACAGTGAAAGGAAGCCAGCAATGACATTCATGAAAACCAGACATTCAGTCCGGTACTCAATGGTGGTGTGCAGTGCCAGAAAGACAAGAGAGCAGCTGCCACATTCAAAACAAGTCACGGTCAAGTCAAGTCAGATTTATTTATATAGCGCTTTTTACAATGGAGCATTGTCTCAAAGCAACTTTACAATTTTACATTAGCTCCTAATATCTACGTCCAATCCCAAATTGAGCAAGCCTAGGGCGACAGTGGCAAGGAAAAACTCCCTAAGTGTTATGAGAAAGAAACTTTGGGAGGACCAAGACTGAAAAAGGGACCCAACCTCCTTGGGCAGCGTAGATGATAAATCTAAGAATGAAACTAATTTATCTAAACTGATAGAGAAATGCCTGAAACTGCACAACTTGTTAGGCTGTCCTGATTCTTGTTTTCCTTTAATATTGAGAGGTGGCTCCAGCTAAACCTACCTTGTGTCTCGTAGGGTACGAGGTACAGAGTGTGGTTTGATTAGAGCCTTTATGTAGGAAGTGAATAGTATTGCTTATCAGAACATATTGTCTAGACTGAAGTCACTAGTGATATTCACATGCTGTATGTTGCTGACAATGCAAGACAATGTTCATAATTGTTTAGCATCTTCTCCAAGACTGCTGGAATCCTCTTTTCTTTCACTGTTGTGGTGCAGGTAATAGTTTTCCCTGTGCCATATAAGATAGAGACTTCCACAAGCAGCCTGTACCCTGACTCATCATCATTGTTAATGTGCCCAACGACTGAGCAATCATCAGAGAACTTAAGGTGATGTGATCTGGAGTTGTGCTGGTAGCCTGATGTGTTCTGGAGCTTCACAAACTGTGCCTTCTTAGTCAGGTCAGCTTCAGTCTGCATTAACCCTTAGAGATCTGGAGCTATACAATCTATTATGTTTCAATTTTAACATTATGTAGCGGTATTGACGCCACCAGAGGGGCTTTCCTGGTCCCTTTGTACATTGCATGGCCCAGTGGTCATTATTTGGGGTTTTACGTGCATCTCTGTGTTTAATATGTGTCAGTGACTTACAGTAGTGATGTATAAACTGCCACATTGGTGAATGCTGTGTAAAAGTGTAACCTGAGTGAGCTGTGACTCAGCAGCTTTACCTTTCAAGCTGACTGGCATTTAGCCCTTAAATTGGTTTGTGTTATATGGTCTGTCAATAAAGTGCACTATGGGCAAATTTGCCGTGATTGAGGCCCCTTCTTCTTCCTCAGTGATGTTACAGTTACAGTGGTATCTCGTTTCTCGTCATTAATTCATTAAAGAAGACTCAAGATCCAAAACAATGAGCACTGAGCAAATTTATACCCAAAAGGAATAATGTAAATTTAATGAATCCATTCCAGACCCCCAGAAAGCCCACAATGTATAAGGTGTTATATGCATTAATGGAGTTTTATTGTACAGGTACTACTTGATTTACAAAGGGAATATCTTAGGATAAATCATTTATAAGTTAAATGTATCATGAACTGAGGACTTTAACAAGTGTTTGGTGTATCATAGCGGAGATGAGGCTGAAGTTGGCTTCTTATTCACATTTTCCAGTCCACCTTAAAAAATGTGCATCTTCCAACTATAAGTGTGCCCGATAGATGATCTCTAGGGGGTCCAAAACCTGAGAGCAACTAACCCATGGTCCTCAAGAGTTCTACACTGTACCATCATTGGCAAGGGGGTTATACAAGGAGTCTTCTTGAGCTTAGGCACTTTCTGCAAAATTTGAACAAGTGCATCCAGATGCAAACCTCTGTTTATATAAAGCTCTCACAAGCAAACATCTGTACTGGCAGATTTCTAAGGTAACACTCACACAGTTGCACCACTTAATCCCAATCAGAACAGGAATGTTCGTTTCTGTCTATGAAAATACTACCTGGCTTGTATGATTCCAAATTACTGGAATTGAACCAACGCATAATAGTTGCACCTGCACAAATACCCAGCACACAATCTCCGAGTGTCTCATTTAGCAAAGGAAGTATACTGGCACTCGCTCCATGCAAACAAATGACACCTTTTTCAAGGATTTGCATTAAGCCTTTTTGCATAATGACAGCAAGTGAAAGGTTCATTGATTCAGCAAGGTGTCTTCATTTATTGGGTTCTATATCAACCATTAGGGCACTCCCAAACAGCTCTGCTTGTAGATCTGTAAACTAAAGCCTCTTAGCCTCAATTTATTTATCGCAGTGTGAAAGGAATGAAGATAAACGCTACTAAGATCAAGCAAGACTTACTTAAAGCACGGTCTTGGAGAAACAGGAATCTATTTCTTTGTAAAATAGGTTCAGTTTTACACTGTCACTATGAATCCAATTATAGAGCCTGAACTTAAAAGCTATTCAGGCTATATTTATGCATTTTATATCATTCATATCCAGTAATTAGAAAAAATGCAACAACTTTGAAACTTAATTAAAAGTGAAAAACTAGAATAGCACACTTATAAAAGTGATCATGCCTTTGATTTAATCCATATTGTCCTCTAAGATGAGATATTTTATTATTTTATAATTAATTTTATTATTGCACAAGGGGAACATTTTTAATACAGACATCAGTCTGTTTGGATATGTCTCTACCTTGCCTCGTCCTTGCTGAAGTGTTCAAATCAGTCAGACCTCATGGTGAGTGGCAGCGATCTGTTCTCTTCAGGTCCAGTCACATATTTTCTATTGGATTTAGGTCAGGGCTCTAACTTGGCCATTCAAGGACATTTATCTTCAATTACTTAAAGCACTGCCATTTTTTGTTTTGTTTATTTATTTATTGTTTTTGGTGGTGTATTTAAGGTCGTTGGCATGCTAGAAAGTTAAACCACCAGGCATCTTTGTCTGTCTAGCACAGGGAGACAGGTTTTTCTCTAGAATTTCAGCATACTTGCAAGCATCCAATTTCCGAAATATTTTGGGTGGTCTGCTGTGTTTGTTTTTTTTTTTTTTTTGCCAAAGGTTTTACAAAGATTTCATTGCAAAATCTTGAAACTAAATGTTTAGCCACATAACATCAATGAGCAAACAAGACTCTTTGTGAGAGCTTGTGAGATTGTTGTCACATGCACAGACTGACCAATCTCAGCTATACATATGGTTCGGTCATGTAGTTTGGAAGGCTCACCAATTTTGGCAAGGTATTGGTGGTAACACACACCTTCCACTTCATAATAATGCTCTGAACAATCTTCTCAGGGATAGCTAAAGCCTCTAAAATCTTTTTTTTTTTACGTCCTTTTCCTAACTTGCAACTCTCTATTTGTTGCTTTACCATGTAGTACTTGTAGCTGAAACTTCACGAAAGAGATGGTTATTCTGAAGTAATCAAAATCTCTACAAATTATGTAATCAGTCATATTTATTTATAAACCTTGACAGGAACAAGACCTAAATAAGGGACCCAACTGCCTTGGGCAGCCTAGATGATGTATGTAAGAACTAAACTAAGATACCTAATTAATACAGTTATAATAATAGTATAAATAAACAGAAGCTAAATATAAAAAGTAAAGGTACTGTAGGTACAGAGGTGTTTGAAAGTTTGTGAACGCTTTAGAATTTTCTATATTTCTGCATAAATATGACATAAAACATCATGAGATTTTCACACAAAGTCCTAAAAGCAGATAAAGAGAACCCAGTTAAACAAATGAGGCAAAAATATTATACATGGTCATTTATTTATTGAGGAAAATTAATGACAAACACAGAACCAAAATGTAGAAAAGAGCCATTCGGAATTAAAAAGCAGGCCAAATTGATCAAATAAAAACGCATACTGGGACTAAAATCTGCTTCCATCATAGGAATAGCAGTGCTTCATTGTTCACTGAGCTTTAACAAAGTACAGTGTGTCTGTGTGTCACACGGGGCACTGTACACTTTTTTGTGTAAGCAGCAGTATATGTGTGAGTGACAGGGAGACATAATGGAGATAATAAATGTGTTACACAATGGGCGTAGTGTTTGTGCCAGACTGAATGTAATCATCTGTATTGTAACATGTGTAAGGGTAGTGCCATATCCTGCCATTATAGGTTGAGGACCAGCGCGATCACACTGTGGATAATGGCATGTGTCTGTCTTTTTAAATGGTGCATAAGGAAAAGAAAAGAGAGACAGTGCTCCAAATACGACTCAGTCAGAACCCAGTTCTATGGAAAAGACAAACTCTCCCCAGAGTTTCTCCACATGAAGAACACAGAAAAAATGAGCTGGTTATTAGGAGAGAAGAGGGAAGCGAGTCTAATAGCAACTCTGTTTGTTACAGCCTGCCACAAACTGAGAGACACCCACCAACCTCTGAGAAAACAACCTAATAATGCTGTAATTAGTGCAATATTATCTATTTTGTTTAATCATATTTTAATTGCATATGTCCTTGTTCGCAATTTTTTTATCTTGTGTTTTTTTTTCCCCCTTTTTTGTGCTTGATATTGCTTGATATTGCAATGTTTAATTTTACTTATTGTTTATTACTACTTTTGTAAATGCTTTGGCCATAATGTACCTTTAACAGTCATGCCGAGAGAGAGAGAGAGAGAGAGAGAGAGAGAGAGAGAGAGAGAGAGAGAGAGAGAGAGAGAGAGAGAGAGAGAGAGAGAGAGAGAGAGAGAGAGAGAGAGAGAGAGAGTCCCCGATTAGAGACCGAACTCGGACAACGATCGAGTTAGGATGACTGAGCTCTCTTATTTCTTCTCACGAGGGGAGGGTTTTGTTCATTTCTCTTGGTGGGACGAACGTCCTCCCATTATCTCGGGGGAGCGACCCTTCTCTTTAGATTTTGGAAGGAGTCTCCTGACGAGCCGCACCCCTCACTCTGCGTCTTTCGTCTAGAGAAAGGAGAACGTTTGAGTTTTGGAATGTGGCAGGGCCTCCGTCGGAGCCTACTTCCACTCTTAACCTGAAGTGGGACTCCGCCGTTGTCGCTGAACCCGAGTGCAATGGAGATCCGAGCTAGCTTTCTTCGTTCTTATTGAGTTTCGGCACCAGAATTTAGGTGGCGGAAGGCATATGTTCGCAATTTTTTTATATTTGTTTTTTTTTTGACCCCCTTTTTTGTGCATTGATATTGTGATATTGGCAATGTTAATTTTACTTATTTGTTATTACTACTTTGGTAAATGCTTTGGCCATAATGTACCTTTAACAGTCATGCCGAGAGAGAGAGAGAGAGAGAAGAGAGAGAGAGAGAGAGAGAGAGAGAGGAGAGGAAGAGAGAGAGAGAGAGAGAGAAAGAAAGAGAGAGGGAGAGAGGGAGAGAGAGATGTATTACATTGTGGGGATCAAATGTCCTCATAACGATAGAAATCTCTGAAACCTTGCTTGGGGCCGTGAACAAAACAGCTTTTTTTTACAAAAATGTAACTTTCTTTTGAAAAATGAAAAAAAAAAAAAAAAACAGTCAAAAGATTTGCTTTAGGTAACCGAGTTTAAGGTTACAGTTAGGAGTGGGTGTATGTGTAGAATTAATTAGCTACTCTGATCATTATGTCAATGGAAGGTTCCCCACAATGACAGAGAGAGTGTGTGTGTGTGTGTGTGTGTGTGTGTGTTTCAAAATCTTTCCAGGAAACTCAACAATAACTAAGACTGGAAATTCAGTCATATGAGTAATAAGACCATTAGTTTGTAGATGAAAGTGGTGAATAAGAACCCATTTTCATCTTTAGACACGATCAGGTAGCATTAGAAATCCAGAGCAGTGATGACTCAGTGGTTAAGATACTGGCCTACTGACCAGAAGGTTGAGGGTTCAAGTCCCAGCACTGCCAAGCCAACTGTTCAGCAAGGCTCTGAACCCTCAATTGCTTGGACTTTACTTTGTAAGATTGTATCAGTTGAACGTCAGCGTGGAGAAGTCCCTCTGCTAAATGTTGTAAATGCAAAGCCAGTGTAGGTCAGTGTGTAAATACATGGAAATGTATAATAAGCTGATCTGTCTAGATGGTCTTAAAGTTTATAGACTGGATGTTCCACCGATGTCTTGGAAGTATTTGTTCTCACCGGGTGGTGACTTGAATGTTTATTATTAGTTATGTGCTTGAATTGAATGACAATCAGCGTCTCAGCTCCAAATAGTTCCGGCATTGTTCAACTGAAGCCTGACCTGATTTGATCTTCAGTGAGAAGAAAACTTTTCTGCTATGAGAACAAAGAAATGAACTGAACTGAGTAAGCGCAGTATCTGTAATGTAATGACGTAATGAAAGGAAAATGGTAGTCTGCACTGAATGTAAGTATGAAATCCTGAGTCACACTTAAATATGTGGCCTAATAAAGGGAGAAGGAGAAAGAGGTTACCAGTGCATGTGTGTGTGTGTGTGTGTGTGTGTGTGTGTGTGTGTGTTAGTGCAAAATACTTTCAAAAAGTCATGACAGAATTTTACTCCTGGAATATTCTATTGTTGCTCCATTCCAGCTGTTCTTTCGTCATCAGTTCCAGTGCTCACCATTACTCAGACCACATCCGTCACATCAGAGGACAATAACTCCATCCATTCTCTGGTCAACTGAGCATGCCATGCCATGCCAAAATGTACTCGCTGAGGCCATGAGACCCTACAGCGACTCTGTGTACGGGACGGAGTCACTGTAGGAAAAGCTTAGGATTCAGGTCAGGACTTTGACTAGGCCACTCCAAAGTCTTCATTTTGGTTTTCCTTCAGCCATTCAGAGCTGGACTTGCTGGTGTGTTTTGGATCATTGTCCAGCTGCAGAACCCAAGTTCATTTCAGCTTGAGGTCACCAACAGATGGCCGGACATTCTCCTTCAGGATTTTTTGGTAGACAGCAGAATTCATAGTTCCATTTATCACAGCAAGTCTTCCAGGTCCTGAAGCAGCAAAACAGCCCCAGACCATCACACTACCACCACCATATTTTACTGCTGCTATAATGTTCTTTTTCTAAAATGCTCTGTTACTTTTACACCAGATGTAATGGGACACACACCTTCCAAAGAGTTCAACTTTTGTCTCGTCAGGTCACAGGATGTTTTCCCAAAAGTCATCAAGATGTGTTCTGGAAAAAATGAGACGAGCTTTAATGTTCTTTTTGCTCAGCAGAGGTTTTTGTCTTGGAACTCTGCCATGCAGTCCATTTTTGCCCAGTCTCTTTCTTATGGTGGAGGCATGAACTCTGACCTTAACTGAGGCAAGTGAGGCCTGCAGATCTTCGGATGTTGTTGTGGGGTCTTTTGTGACCGCTTGGATGAGTCGTTGCTGCGCTCCTGGGGTAATTTTGGTCGGCCGGCCACTCCTGGGAAGGTTCAATGTTCCATGTATTCTCCATTTGTGGATAATGTCTCTCACTGTGGTTCGCTGGAGTCAAGAAACTTTAGAAATGGCTGTATAACCATTTCTAGACTGATAGATCTCAATTACTTTCTTTCTCAATTGTTTCTGAATTTCTTTGGATCTCGGCATGATGTGTAGCTTTTAATAATCTTTTGGTGTACTTCACTTTGTCAGGCAGGTCCTATTTAAGTGATGTCCTGATTGAGAACAGGTGTGGCAATAATCAGGCCTGGGTGTGGCTAGAGACAGTGAACTCAGGTGTGACTAACCATAGTTATGTTGTGCTTTAACAAGGGGGGCAAACACTTTTTCACACAGGACCATGTAGGTTTGGATATTTTCTCCCTTAATAATAAATGGTGGTAGCCTAGTGGTTAAGGTACTGGACTATGGACCAGAAGGTCCAGGGTTCAAATCCCACCTCTGCCAAGCTGCCACTGTTGGGTCCTTGAGCAAGACCCTAAACCCACAATTGCTTGGATTGTAAGACTGTATCAGTTGTAAGTCGCTCTGGATAACGGCGTCTGCTAAATGCTGTAAATGTAAATGTAAATGGCTTAATTTGAAAACTGCATTTTGTGTTTACTTGTGTTGTCTTTGACTAATATTTAAATTGGTTTGATGTTCTGAAACACTGAAGTGTGACAAACATGAAAAAAAAATAGGAAATCAGGAAAGGGGCAAACACTTTTTCACACCACTGTAAGTTTAAAAATTAAAAATCTCCCATAGAAATGAATTGACAGAATGTGCAGATTCACATTTCAACCGACAAAATTTTAATTGTAACTGAAATCCATGATGTCACCACAGAGCACTCAATGAGACTCAGTGACCTGTTAGTACATCTTCTGCTACCTAAACACACAAACACACACCCGCACGCAGCCAAAAGACATTGGGACATATTGGGACATGCCCCCGCATGCATCGAAAAGTATTGGGACTGCATGCGGCCAACAGTATTGGGACACCTTCCCGGACGCATCCAAAAGTATTCAGACGCACCCCTGCATGTGGCGAAACGTATTGGGACGGACCTGCACATGCGGCCAAAAGTACTGGGACAGACCCCCGTACACGACTAAAATTATTGGGACATGTACCCGATAAGCAAATAAAAGTATTGATAGGCGCCCCCGTACGCAGTCAAAAGTACTAGGACACACCCCTGCATGTGACCAAAAATATTGGTGCATGCACGCACGCAGGCGGCTAAATCTATTGGGACATGCACCTGCACGCAAATACAAGTATTGTGACGCACACATGTACACAGCTGAACCGCTTGGCATGTGCCCCCTCACACTTAAAAAAGTATTGGGACACACCCCTGCACGCAGCCAAAACCATTGGGACACACTCCCGCATGTGGCCAAAAGTATTGGGACATGTCCTCGCACGTGAAAAAAAGTATTGAGACACGCCCCCATGCAACCAAAAGTATTGGGACACGCACCCACACACGACCAAAAGTACTGTTTATTTAAACTATTATTATAAACATATTATTTAGGTAATTTGGGTTAACTCTTACATAAATTGTCATCCACTGAACTACAGTTCTGACATATTTCCTGTTTTGCCTCAGGGTCATGACAGTGAGGGGCAGAAGAGCTGTTCTGGAAATCATGGGATGTTAGTCCATCACAGTGTTCGCCATTGCATTGCAGATGATCCCCTATCCACCACCTCCTCCCTCAGGCATGCCCAAGTGTGCTTGTGTGACTGCAGGAAGGTACAGCTGGGATTTGAACCTGGTTCTGCTGGTTCTCTTGTGGTAAGCTAGTGAATTGTCATTCATCACCCAGCTGAGCACTCCGCTAAGTAAAGAATGGTGTTCCATTTCTCCAGAAGAGGTAGGCAGTTGTAGAATCAATTCTTCAAGTGCACTGAAGTTGTTCCAGTAACTTGTGGTGACCTAATACTTTAATAAGAGACTTTATGTTAATGCTCAATGAAAGTTTTGTCTCAGTGGTGTCCCAGGCTTTGTAAAATCCACCACCTGTTGCTCCTTTTGTACATGTTCTACTGACTCAGAGTCTTCAAAGACTCTGACTTTAGTCTTCTGAGAGTTCCTCGGTTCAGGCTTTCCACTACAGCCGGCAGATCTTTTAGTGTTGCTACGCATATCGTTTCGAACTCCTTACCTCCATCTATCCACTCTTCTACCTCTCTTCCCATCTCCAATCTTCAATCTCATCTAAAAACCTACCTTTTCTCTGAATAATTTCACTCTGTTTTTTCTCCCATCATTGTGAAGCGACCTTGGGTTTGTGAAAGGTGCTATATATGTTTAACATATTATTATTTTTAGGAACTGTAACCTAAACAGCCTGGGTACATGAGTATTGTGGGCGTGGCATTGGAGGAAATACTGAGCAAGGAATGATCATGACTTCTGTAAATCATCGGTATACATACAGTACTGTGCAAAAGTCTTAGGCCACCATTACATTTGTTATTTTAGCAATGGTATAATGACCATATATTGCCGACAACTGGACCCAAAAATTTCAACCTTGGCTTTGTCACTCTGTTATTTTTTTTTCACTGTTCCACTGTTCTTCATTCCAATCTTTGTGAGCATTAGCAAATCTTAGTCTTTTCACCGTGTTCCCTTTCTGAAAAAGTAGTTTATTGGCTGCTACCCTTTCAGCCCTGCTACTTCACTGTGTGGAACATGCATGTCCTCCAACGTGGGTTTACTCTAGTTTCCTCACACCGTCCAAAGACAGTATTAGGTTAATTGGTGCCCTGAGAGTGTGTATGAATGTAGGAATGTTGCACTGTCTAGGGTTGTTCCTGCTTTGCACCCTGTTCCTGCAACCCTGAAAATGAATGACTGAGTGATCAAGCTTCTTTGGGCTGAAGAAGGGTGAACTTGGCATCCCGATGAAGCCGCCAGATGCTGTTATTGCTCAAGTGTAAGGAGAGGTCACACTAAATACTTGCCACTATAGCCTAAAGAAGCTGTTTTTCTGATTTGTTTTACAAATTTCCTCTATTTTCTGGATGCATTATAATAAAGAGATGGAGAAATAATTATACGTAGTCATTATACCATTGCTAAAACAACAAATCTAATGGTGGTCTAATACTTTTGCACAGTACTGTATCTGTATACATATATTTCATTTGTAAATATTAATGAACTGAACGTGGCACATTGGAATTGCAATGTTAACGTTCTCTACATTTTGTTAGCATGTACTTACAGTGGTGCTTGAAAGTTTGTGAACCCTTTAAAATTTTCTATATTTCTGCATAAATATGACCTAAAACATCATCAGATTTTCACACAAGTCCTAAAAGTAGATAAAGAGAACCCAGTTAAACAAATGAGACAAAAATATTATACTTGGTCATTTATTTATTGAAGAAAATGATCCAATATTACATATTAGTGAGTGGCAAAAAGTATGTGAACCTCTAGGATTAGCAGTTACTTTGAAGGTGAAATTAGAGTCAGGTGTTTTCAATCAGTGGGACCATCATCATCATCATCATCAGGAACATTTTACTTTGCACCTCAGTGGTTCCGTATGAGAGGCTGTAGCAGAAACAGGGATATGCCTCCCTCAGACATGACTACTTGTGTCTGGGCAGACCCTGGCCAGGCTTTAGAACCGGTGTGCAACACGAGCGTCATAGGTAGAAGCACTGTTATCATTTTCTTCCCAAACTTCAAGGCAAAGCTTTCACATAATGCTGATGTGTGCTTGGATTATATTTTGCCTCAATTATAAACAGGGCTGCAAAGGAGTTAAGGGGATGCCAAGGCACTTAAAAGTCGTGTTGGGCTTTTTGAAAAGCTCATTTATATTCAGTCTTTGTGCTGAAGGCAGAAAAACAACAACAAAACAACAGCTGAAACTGAAGCAGGTCTGACGCAGCCCCCGAACATGCAAACAAGATCTGTGGATTGGGATGAATACTTCGGAGATTAAAGTCTTTTGTTTCTCTAGGCTGTTGCGTCTGAACAAATAAGATGCAGTATGTTGAGGTTTTTTTCTTCTTTGATATACCTGTTACTTCCCTGTGTTTCTTCCTTTTTTCCCTTTGGTTCAACGTATATTGTTTACACTGAAATTGTAAACATTAAAATGTTAAAAAACATTAAACTAGATTTAAATATATAGTGTGTTTATTATATTGATATAATGTATATCAATATATTGATTAAATGCACACTATGTGCATTAGTAGATTCTGCTATTTCAATCACAGTTATTGGTCACAGGTACTTAAAATCAGCCATATAGTCATGCAGTCACTATAGACAAAACAAGGAAGGGTCACACTGAAACCTCAGAGACTGATCTTTCAAATCTGGTCTAATACCTCAGTGTTAGGAGGTGCTAGGAGTGATGGAGCACCAGTTTTAATGCTATGTTTATCTGTGTCATAGCTCATGTCTATATTTAGATTTTTGGCACCTATACAGTCACTTACAAAGGGCATGATCGGCTGCTCTTGTGGTGCAATCGCCTAACTTGCCAGCCACCACCATGGAGACTTGAGTTTTAGGAAAAGAAGGCTAGACAAGGGCCTGCTGTTGCAACAGATGGCTGTTTCGGCCATTAGAGGCAACAGCAATGTCAGTGATGGGTGGGTACAGAAACGACTGTGGAAGTCGACTCTCGCCACAGAGTCTGCCGTCTGCTGGAGAAAAAAAGTGGTCAACACTCCAGAGTTGAAGAGGACTGATGTACACAAATTGTAAAATGGGCCAAATTTGGTACACAGTGTGATAAGCTTTCTATTAGTTTTAGAAATGATGTTTGTCTTTTATAAACCATCCACCTGATACAATAGTACATATATGTGAGTGGATAAAGTATGTGAACCTTTGCTTTCAGCATCTAGTGTAATCTGTTGGGCAGCTATACCCACAATTAAATGTTTCTATAGCTGTTGATCAGTCCTGCACGTCATTTTGGAGCCCATTAGCTCCACTTATAAAAGCTTCAACAGTTATGTGATTTACAGTTATATCATTTAGTAGACATCGTCACACAGAGCGACTTACAACTGATACAATCTTACAATGCAAGCAATTGTGGGTTAAGGGTCTTGCTCAAGGTCCTAACAGTGGAAGCTTGGCAGAGGTGGGATTTGAACCCTGGATCTTCTGGTCCAGAGTCCACTATCTCAACTGCTAGACCACCACAAGTCTAGGATGCTGGTGGATTTCTTCATGCAAACTTCTTCTTTCACACAATTTTTGGATTATTTGGTTAAGGCCACTATATTCATTTGGCCATTCCAAAACTTTATTCTTCTTTAACCTATTGTGTTAGGAAAACTTGTGTACTTTGGTTTGTTGCCTTGATGCATGACCCACTTTCTCTTGAGATTAAGATCATGAACAGATGTCCTGATATTTTCCTTTAGAACTTGCTGGAATAAATCAGAATTCATTGTTCCAGGCATGGTGCCAAATTGTCCTGGCCCGAATTCAACAAAATAGGCAACAACTATGACACTACCACCACCATGTTTCACAGATGGGATAAGGTTTGTATACTGGAATGCAGTTTTCTTCATGTAGAAACGACACTTTCAACACAACACATTTAAACCAAAAAGCTGTATTTCAGTCTCATCCATCCATAAAATGTTTTCCAATAGCCTTCTGGATTGTCCAAGTGCCACATGATGGGTGACTGCACTTTTTTGGAGCACTGGCTTCCTCCTTGGAACCCTACCATGGAGACCATTGTTGATCAGTGTCCTGCTGATGGTGGTCTCATGAACAATAACATTCGACAATGTGACAAAGGCATTTAGTTGCTTAGAAGTTACCCTGGGTTCATTTGTGGCCTCGTGGACTATTAGACCCCTTGCACTTGGAGTGGTCTTTGCTGGAGCAAATAACAATTGCCATGAAATTCCTCCATCTGTACACAGTCTGTCTGACTGTGGCTTGGTGAAGTCCAAACTCTTTAGAGGTTTTTTGTAATCAGTTGCAGCCTGATGAGTATCAATAACTCTTTTTTTCTTAGGTCCTCAGAAAGGACATTTTGTTATTAATACCATGATACACTTCCACAAACATCATTTTGAAGATCAGACTCTACACCACTCGTAGATATTTGATATTGGATTATGTGTCCTCAATAACCACTGTAATTTATAGTAATGTACAATACTAAACCAGAGTACCTATAGAAAATCCAGTGTCAGAAGGTGAACAAACAACACACGAACAGTAACTTCGAAGTGAAGAATGAAGTCCATATCATTCATTTAACCATATCAGTAATTGCTAGACAAGAGATAGCAGATTGAGATTAAACATGCATTCAAGAATAAATAAAACAGTAAAGTCTAATGTTAATGCTCCACAAAAGATTTCCTGTGAGCCTTTGTTGAGTTCTGAACCAGCTCTGACTGAAATGGCTAAATGAAAATCTTCACTTTCCAGCTCAGATAGTTCAAAAAATCTTCTGCATCCTCGTCAACATCCAATTAGGTTCTAAAGGCCTTAAAGCAGAAGCCAATCTTTTCAGAAAGTATTTCTATGACTAGAATGATTCCCTACATTTCTTGACTCCTCACCTTAGCTGCAAAGATAATTGGTTTTCATACAGGAAGTGCTTCATCAAATACAACTGGCTAGGTCGGACATGTGTCTGTGTGCGTGCATCTATTTATTCAAGAAACCGAGAGTGATGAAGGGCTCTTGGGTATTCTGAATGGGAACCGGGTAGCACACACCAAACCAGCTGAGCCTCAGCTCCTATTGAAATGAGACCTTGTAGATCCATCATGGATAACTGAGGTAATTAACTGAAGAACATTGCAAACCTGAGGTTGAGTTTGCAATAACATTGTAATGTCCTCCGAGCCCATCGCAGTGACCCCAACTCTCCCTAACAAATGTGCCTGTGTGTCACGGTCGACCCATCTGGGACTCAAAAACAAGTCACCACGGCGACCGTGGTGGACTAGCATTTTATGCTACATCACCTGAGCATCCAACTTAATACAAATTAATAACAATAATGAAAATATACAGTGGGGGCCAAAAGTCTGAGAGCACTAAAAAAAATGCTTGTTTGGATTTTTGCGATTCATAACCCAGAAGGATGATCATCCAAAATATACCTCAAAGCATTGCAACAATTACATGAAGACCAAAACAACAAAAACAAAAACCATAAAAGGAGTGCTGGGTGTCAAGGTTTTTCCTCTACAGTAACCTAAATTAACTCCTTTCGAGCATGTATGGGGGCAATTGAAGACCGAAAAAGCCAAGCATTCAGTAACATCACAAGATTCTATTTGGATTATTGTGAAATCATGCTGGATAACATCATCAGATAAAGTCAGGCATGTGCAACTTAACTTAGTGTTAAAAACTTTTATACAGTGGTACCTAGAATTTTGTACTGTGGAAAAACATCCAGTATCACGAAGTCAAGTGTTTTCAATTAATGAGATGTCAATCATGTGTGAGTGGGCACCCTGTTGTATTTAAAGAACAGGGATCTATCAAAGGCTGATTTTCACAACATGTTTGTAGAAGTGTACGTGGCAAGATTTCTGAAAACCTCAGAAAAACAGCTGTTGATTTTCCATCAACAGGAAAAGGTTACAAAACCACTCCAAGAACAAGATGTGAGTCCGTGACATCTCAAAGAAACTCAGGGTAATTCCTAAGAAACTAAAGGCCTTTCTCATATTTGCTAATGTCAATGTTTAGCTGCATCTGAGCCAGGACAGCTTGCCATCTCTGATGGAACTACGGATTCTAAATTACCCCACCGAATACCAAAGGAAAATCTCAGGACATCTGTCTGTGAACTTAATCTTAAAACAAAGTGGGTCATGCAGGTTGGTCATTCTACCAAATAATGGTTAAAGAAGAATAAAGGTTGTAGCATTAAATAGCTGGATCGACAGTCATTCAACTCTATATATCCTCTTCCCCCACTAAGTCACAACTTTACGACACTTTGGAATGCAAATGCCAACAATCTGGACAGAGTCTACAATTGAGTAATGGCCACAATGGCCACAGCAACGACAGCCTATTTCTCAAACCAACAAAAATATGAGGTCTGGCTTAACGGCCATATAACCTTATGCATCTCGCAATCATAAACTAAGTCAATGTGTTAGTTTTAAAAGGGGTTTCTAACATTCCAGATCACAAGACTTCCCCAATTCTCTGTCACTGTTGCCGAAATAACATCCCCCCCCCCCCCACAGCTCGCTTATCACACAGGAAGGAATTTATGACATAAGGACTTTCTTTAAAGACATACTTTTTAATAATAGTATTAACTTTTGCTGGGAAAAGATTATCTTTGCCTGGACCACTCAAATAGAAAACACATGAGAACTCCTTCATAATAAGTCCAAACACACCCATATGTACTTAGCTATTTCATACAAAGAATTTGATCAGGGATATTTTTCATACTTCGATATATAATCATATATATATACTTGTTCACACTTATAAAGGAACAGAAATGTAAATTGTTATTCAGAATGTACTATATCCTACATCTGGTATTGATCGTATTATTATTTGTTTAAGGAATAGCAAATGTATGTACTGTAGTTAGAATGACTTAACGATGTCCTAGTTTATAAATTCAAGGTGCTTTTGACCATCTGAACCTTACAACGAAATTCTGCAACTAAACTTGTAACTTTGACGATTTTTGGTTATTATGTGATACTTTGTGATGTGATACTATGTCATCCTAGATATGTAGAAATATATTAATCCAAGTTATAGCTCTGTAGCGGCCCATACCAACATATAGTGAAAAGAGGAGGGATTTGATGATGAGTCAACTTCTGTTTGGCTAAACCCTTTTGACCCCGTCTCTGATCGCTTGCATCCGGAACATACAAAATGGGCGCGGGCTAACAGCACGTAGTCTTTTTGTCTTTTTAAGTGTAGTCTTTTCTTTGTCTTTTTAAGTTGCAGCTTTTTGTCAGTCTTTTGTTGTTCGTCTTTGTTAAAGTCTTTAGTCCTTAAGTTCTTTCAAGTTTTTGCGCTTTATTTTACGTTTAAGTTTTTCTGTGTCCAGCAGTCTTAGTAGTTCGGTATTGCCGAATTAGAAATTAAGCCGACAAAAGTAGACCAACCAGCCAAGATCTCCTTCACGCTCTACCACGCTCGTATATCCTAGTTTTTCAAGTCTTTTGAAGCTCGTGGTGCTAGAACGCGTCAACTCCACCTTTATCTGTGGCCAGGGTAAAATCTGAGTTGTACGCACACAAACATCGAGGAACCGTGAACACCCGCAGCCTAAACTGGGAAGTGAGCCTCAACTGAAGACACCGCCGAAACGTGGTTACGCGAAGGCCATCTGCAAGAAACCCGAGAGCCAAGCCGTCAAGAGGCCTTTCCGAGCAGCGGAGTGCCTCGGAAGACCATCGTCACTGCTCCCCAAAATTGTGCGTTTTTGGACAGGCCGGGCCAGAGTTGAATGCCCCGAACCACTCGGGTGATCTTCCAGGCGAGTACCGTTTATGGCTTTTTCTGGGTCCCTGATTCTTGAACCTTGCGTTTAATTTTAACCACACTTCAATGTAGACCTATCCACGTCTAAGTAGCTTCCGCCATACTATTCATGTTTCACCATAATTTGTGTTACTAGTAACTCACTGCGTCGTAACAAACTAGTTCATAACATTGCCTCTGGGTAATTACTGCGCGATTGATAAGTTGTACATAGAATCATCTTGTTTTCTGATTTTAATACTGTGATATATGTATGTTTGCCATCATTTCCTGATTCTAATACTGTGATATATACATGTTCGCAGTCATTTATTGATCTTAACTCTGTGATACACATGTTATTACATCAGATAGTCTGTTGATATTGCCTTGTTTGTAGTTAATAAACTTGTTATAACCTTGTGAATTTACCGCTTTGTGTGAGAGAGTTTCATTCAAACAATGGTCGAGAAAAATAACTCTGAATTCACTATTCAGACCTAGACTGATCAATTTCGCTTTTCCCTTTCAATTGGTTTTCCGGATCTACCAGTCCACAAACGATCCGGTGGTGCCCCATTTGATCATTAAAATGAATCAATTTAAGCTTAGTCTTAAGTTTGCTACAAGGTCATGTGAAGAAACCCACCAACATCCCAGAGCTGAAGCTGTTCTCTACAGTACAGAGGAATGGGCTAAAATTCCTCCAAATTGATGTGCAGGATAGATAAACAGTTACTGGAATGTGTAGTTCCAGTTCTTTCTGCACAAGGCTGTTTCACCAGATACTGAAAGTAAAAGTTCATTTTCCAAATAAATAGGACAAAAACATATTATTTCTCTTTCATTTAATTAATTGGGTTCTTTATTTACCTTTAGGAGTTGTGTGGAAATAGGTAATATTTATGCTAAAATATAGAAAATTCTAAAGGGTTCACAAACTTTCAAGCACCACTGTAGGTACTGTTCTTTAAACACATTAATTAAGACCACAGAAAATATAAATATTCGTTTCTGGAATTAAATGGCTGTCACAAATCTGTGTTAATCCTGTCAGTTAATTATTTACAGCTAATGTAATGGGCAATATAAAACATGCACGCAGTCTAGTTTATTACCAATTGTTATTAGAAATGCAAAGTTAAAAATAAGATCAAATCGTGTTTAGTTGGGAATTTAGCCACAGCATCTTTCTGAGAACAAAGTACTTTAGAGTTCTTGCATTTGCATGATTTATTCTTCCTTATTCACTCTGACAATAAACTGAATGTCAAGTTCACCAGTGTTTTTTTTAAATAGCATTCTGGTAATAATTACAATTATAATAATAATTTTATTTTATTCTGTTTTCTCTGATACAGCACACATAGTTCTGCTGTTAAAGATGGAAAGTTCATTAGCCATGGAGAAGCACAATCAAACATGAAGTGCTTGGATATGTCAACACCAGCTTTGCACACCTAGATTGGGAAATATTTGCCCATTCGTCCTTGCAATGCACTGCTCTCTTCAAGCTCACCCACAGATTTTACATTGGATTTAGGTCAGGACTCTGACTTGCCCACTGAAGGATGTTCATATTCATATCCTTAAGCCACTGTATTGTTTTGTTTTTGCTTGTGTTTAGGGTCGTTGTCATGCTGGAAGCTGAACTTCCTGTCCACTGTCTAGCAAAGGGTCTCATGTTTTGCTCAAGAATTTTAGATGTATTTTGTAGCATCAATTTTCTCCTCAGTCCTGACCAGTTGCCTAGTTCCTGCTGAAGATAAAACCCCCGTAACATAATGTTGCCATCACCATGCTTCATGGTAGGTATGGCATATTCTGGTGGTATGTTGTATTGGTTTCAACAAACTTTTTTGGTTCAGTCCAAAAAAGTTAAATATTGGTTTCCTCTGACCATAAAATCTTTTGCCATGAGAGTCTTCTGAGTGTTTTTCTTTTGACAAATTACAAACAAGACTCAACGTGGCACTTTTTCAGGAATGGTTTCTTTCTTGCTACTTTGGCATATGGGCCAGCTTTGTGTAAAAATTGTGAGACTGTTTTCACATGCACAGAATGACCAATCTCAGCCATACAGATTTGTATGTCCTTCAAAGTTGTCATTGGCCTCTTGGTAGCTCTTGACTTGGTCATTCAGTTTGGAAGGACAACCCGATCTTGACAAGGTGTTGGTGGTGCCATATATTTCCACTTCTTGATAAATGCTTACTTGTACTAACATGAGGTTTTGTCTACTAAGAAGAATACAAAGCATTTCTGTAAGTCACTCTGGATAAAGGGCATCTGCTAAATGCTGTAAATGTAAATAATGCGCTGAACGGTACTCGCAGGAATAGTTAAAGGCACTGAAAGTTTATTGTATCGTATTCCTAATTTGTACCTTTCCACAGCTTTATCATTTTGAATGCACCTTTCCGATCATGTGAATTATTGTGTTACCATGCACTCCTAATAGTGGAATCCTCAAGGAGTAGTTATTTTTTTTCTGAAGTAATCAAAACCACTACAATTTATGTCAGGTATGGGCCCATTAGTCTGGTGTGTGATCTGGAAGGTGATTGGTTGTACCTGAGCAAATTTATAACAGTTACTCTAAAGGGCTGAATACCAACCAAAAGCAGGCACTTTACTAATTCAATTGTAATAATTTATCCAAAATTTTTAAAGGGTTATTTTCAGTTTGATTTTGAGTGCTATAAGGTGTAAATACAGTTGGAAAAAGTTGACATTATTTATATGACATTATTTATTTTCATCTTCATGGTATAATGTGACAAATGGCAAGAATTTCAGTAGGCTATAATGATTTTCCATAGGCACTGTATTTAGAACCCAAAAAATAACAGAAGAATTGTAAAGGTGGAGCATTGGTTCGGATGTTCTGCGATCATTATTAGGTCTCAGTAGTTTATACTCTGATGATTATTAGTCTATGAGAATTATATTCACCATATGGTGAAAACACTCATGTTGTCACCCTCCATCCATATTGCTTAAATAATTCAAGTGTGATTTCATAAACCACATGACAAAATTCAGCCACCACAATAACCATATTTAAATATCGTTAGACCTTTGAAAGTGTAAACTATGAAGTGGTTAAACAGAGATGGTTCAAAAGTTAAGGCTCTGGACTACAAATTGAAAAGGGATAAAATTTTGGCTTCACCAAGATATGACTGTTGAGCTCTCAGAAATGGTCCCAACACAAACCAACTGCAACTTGTAAGACAACATTCCAAAAAGCACTAAAGCAGTCCTGGAGGTAAATATTGGCCCTTCTTATTATCTCCTACTATCTGTCAATTGTCTGTATGTTGGTGACAGTGTAAAAGAGGTAAAACAAAGACAACTGCTGGTACTGTACACAACTGAATGTGCATACTAGACAGCATGGTACTGTAAGTGGTTAGTGCTGCCGCCTCACAACACTACATCCCCGGGTTTGATTCCCAGTCCGGACTCTAGAGTAAAGTTTACATGTTCTTGTTGTGTCCACATGGGTTTTCTTCAGGTATTTCATGACGTCAACAAATCCAAAACCCACATGGATATGCAACTCTTTATTCTTATTATATAAAGACTTTTGCACATCTATGCATGCCCAGAGCACCCCCACATGCACCATGGCATGAAGAGCTATAATAACACTTAACAATGTACTAAAGCAGCTATCATGCGAATTTCCATCTGCTTAGCTACCGCAAAGCACAGTCTCCCAAATGGTCCTCATTTTAAATCCCATAATTGGATTTACTATCCTTTTATACAGTATTGGTAAATCCTTTTGCAATTAGCACTCATTAGCTTTGGTGCATATGAAAGATCAGGCAAAATATGAAACAAGGGATGAACGAAAACACGGGGACACACTGCTTGATATTGAAGAATAACAAGTGATACTTTATTAAGCACACAGACAAACCCATTTCAATTTGATTCTTTATTTCTCTATAATGCTGTTTTTCTGATCAATAGTACAAGGACAAAGCATTTCCTTTTTCACTTTGTATTTCACAGGAACAAATCACAGGCGGGAACTGGGTCACCATAGAAGAGCAGACCTAGAATAAGGAGAGGCTGCTCATGGATACAGTAATATTATCAGCGTCAGGAAGTTTCTATACCAACCCAAATGTTTGTGGACATTGAACATCATATCCAATCCGCAGGAATTAATATGCACTTGGTTGCAATATAGCTGTGATGAGCTACATCATAATAATAATACTGCAGGAGCTACATAATGTCATAAGACTACAAGTGACAACACAGTACTAACTAATACTGTGTAACACTATGTAACTATATTACTACATAACAATGTGTAAAGTGCAGGTGTGCAAAACGTGTAAGACGACCAACAGTGCATACAACAGTGTGTTTTGTCAGTGGCTGATTAAATATATGTATTTAATCAGCCACTGACTGTGAAAGGTTTCCTACTTAGAAAGGTCTGTAATTTTTATCATAGGTACACTTCAACTATGAGAGACAAAATTATTTAATTGTAATTGTAATTTAATTGTAAATGATGGTGGAAAATAAGTATCAATAACAATAAGATACCAATAAGGTCAATAACAAAAGTTCAACTCAATACTTTGTAACATAACCTTTGATGGCAATGACAGAGGTCAAATGTTTCCTGTAAGTCTTCACCAGGTTGGCACACACTGTAGCTGGTATTTTGGCCTATTCCTAAATCTAACATAAACATAAATGTAAATCTGTCAGTCAGACTGGTAACTGATACAATATTCAGTCTCAGTTTCCATCTGATTCTCCTGGTGAGGATTGTAGTAAATTTCTTATTTTGACATTGCTTAACCTGGTCAGGGCTGCAGTGCTGCATGGCTTATGGAGGAGATGGAACTCATTGGGTACAGGAGAAAGTGCTCCCTGGATTGGTGGACTGGGTGGGAAGCCAGTCCATAGTAGGGCCCTGCAAGCACACCGCCTTACCTTCAAGCCACAGATGCTGCTGATATGGTTCATAGGCCAGTATCTTAAACACTACATCACCACAGTAAAAATGACACCTAACAAGGTCTTTGACTTCAAATTCTGGTTCTGCCAGACTGCCCCTGATTGGCATTGCAGATGGTAATCGTAGGCTTCTATGTAGCTGCTCGGTCATGGAAATACAATCCATGAAGCTCCACTCCAAATAAACAGTTTTTGTACTTACGTAGGTTCCAGAGGCAGTTTGATAGCAATAGCTGTAACCAAGGACAGATACATTTTATGTGCTGTACGAGACGTAGCACTCAGCTGTCCTGCTTTGTGGCTTGTGTTGCTACACCCAGACATTTCCACTTCACTATAACAGCACTTACAGGTGACCGGGGCAGCAGAGTAGAAGACACTAATTATCCAGCATGGCACCAGGGAAACAAAAGATGGCACACAATATATCAGTTGGGTGACAATTGTTTGTAAAGATCAGAGATATTTCCCAAGATTCACAGCTCCGATGATAATGTAATTTATTCGGGTTGTGGTATCAGAGGGATAAGAAGAATTTCTTTTTTCGCATTTTAACCTGTTTTTTTTTCTGACAAGGGTCACTGAGTTCCATTCTTCACCTTACAGAGAACACAGGGAGCCAGCTAAGCTCAGAGCTGCGAAAGGTCACTGTTGCAGAGCCAGAGGAAGATCACCTGACCAAACTTTTCCACCCTCAGACCCAGCCAGGCGTGTCTGCATGTGACTCCTGACCTAGCTGATAGTCACAAGGCCAGGCTGAAAGCACATATGTTCGTTCATAAAAAATATCACATATATTTGAGACCATTCTTCTTTACAGAATCTCCTCAGATCGGCCAGGGCACTCTCTCCTTTAACTCAACACAGGTTTTCTGTGGTGATCAGATCAGGGGACTGAGATGATCATGGCAGAAGCTTGATTTTGTGTTCAGTAAACCATTTTTGTTTGTTTGGGACTGTTGTAGCCTAGCAATTAAGGTTCTGGACTATGGACCAGAAGGTCCAAGGTTCAAAACTCACCAGTGTTGGCAGCCTTGAGCAAGGCTCTTAACCAAAACTTCTTGGATTGTAAGACTGTATCAATTCTAAGTCGCTATGGATAATGGCGTCTGCTCAGTGACATAAATGTAAATCTGGAAATGATCAGTCTGATACAAGGCAGAATGGATCCACGCTTTCATGCTGTTTAAGCCGAATTCTGACCCTACCATCCAAATTCCGTAGCAGAAGTCAAGACTCATCATACCAGGCAGTGATTTTCTAATCTACTGTTAAATCTACAATTATTTTAAATAACATTTCTAACTAATTAATTTGTGCAAGCACCAGCTTTACCACAGATACAAATATGTTAATCAAACTGTAGAGGAGGTGTGACAAAGAGCATGATTCAAACTGGGACCTTGTACAAACTCCAACACTGTGTGTCAGCTGCTCCTATTAGAAAAGACAGTCATCTGAGGGCACATTAGCTATGCTAATGTATACACTTATGCTAATCTAAAAGTTACAGCATCTGTTTCTGTCAAAAGGGAAAAAACAAAGGTTTTATTAGAGTAGAATAATATATTGGTCATTCTACCATTACATTTTTGTTTTTTCTATTAAATATTTGTCCATGGGTATATTGTTACATTAGCTATGTTCACATATCTAGTATCTAGTTTTTTTATACTGTTGCCCAATTTCGGTGAGCGTGTGTGAATTGTAGCCTCACTTGCTTGTTTGTAGCTGACAGGAGTGGCACCCTGTGTGGTCTTCTGCTGTATAGCCCATCTAGAGATTCAGGGATTCTCTACTGCATACCTTAGTTGTAACGGGTGGTTATTTGAGTTAATATTGCCTTTCTATCAGCTGAAACCAGTCTGCCCATTGTCCCCTGACCTCGTGACAGTGAGTGGACAGTGTTTTAAAACCCCAGCAGCACTGCAGTGTCTGACCAAATCGTACCAGCTCAACACACACTAACACAACACCACCACATCAGTGTCCCTGCAGTGCTGAGAACACCACCCAAATAGTACCTGATCTGTACTGGATCTCTGCTGGTTAATGGTCGGGGTCCTGACCATTAAAGAACAGAGTAAAAGGGACGAACAAAGTATGTAGATGGACTACAGTCTGTAATTGTAGAACTCGTGCAGTGACCACTAAAACGTAAATAAAGAATAAGCACAATATAGACTGAAAGATATAGAATGCCTAAGACTTTTGCACAGTATGGAAAGTTAATGAAACTGTAGAGGAGACGTGACATGGAGCACCTATTAAAAAAGACAGTCATCTGAGGGCACATCAGCTATGCTAATGTATGCACTTATGCCAGTCTAAAAGTTACACTAAGATCAGCATAGCTTTTAACACTCTGCTATTCATTTTAGCAACATCTGTTTGTCAGAACTGAACAGAACAGAACAACAAAAAAACATTTACTTAGAGTAGAATACTATATTGATCATTCTACCAAACCGATTCAAATTCAGACTTGAAACATTTCAAAATGTGTGTTTTTCATTACATCTTTTTCCATATGTATACTTTACATTAGCTATGTTCATATATCTAGCCTCTAGTTTTCAGATTGTATTTTTATACTGTTTTTGTTAGTGTTTTTCTCTCACACAAAGCATTACCAAATGATTCAAAAATTTTTGCCCTGCCACAGATTTGCACATTAGGACCGCTATGAGCCTCAACTACAGTTTCCTCTGGCTTTCCCACAGATACACTTGCCAAATAGCCCATTATTTATAGTTTACAGGAGTGAAAGTTTGTGAACCCTTTAGAATTTTCTGTTTCTGCATGAATATTATGTAAAACATCATCAGATTCTCACACAAGTCCTAAAAGTAGATAAAGATACTCCAGATTTAACAAATGAGACAAAAATAGTATATTTGCTCGATTATTTATTGAGGAAAGTGATCAAATATTATGTATCTGTGAGTGGAAATCGTATGTAAACCTTTGCTTTAAGTATCTGGCATGACCCCCATTGTACAGCAATAACTGCAACTATAAACGACTGCAGAAACTGTTGATCAATCCTGCACATCTGATAGTATAATCTGAAATAAATGTTCTATCAGTGATGGAAGTTGTCCTGTCCCAGATACAGCAAAACAGGCCCAAACCATGGTACTTCCACCACGATGTTTCACAGATGGGATAAGGTTCTAATGCTGGAAAGCAGACATAAAGACATGTCTCCTGACAAATAGCTTCTCATCTTTGTTCTCATCCATCCACGTTTTCAGTAGCCTTCTGGCTTGTTCATGTGATCTTTAGCATACTGCAAACAGACAAAAATGTTCCTTTTGGAAAGCAGTGGCTCTCTCCTTGCAAATTTGCCATGCACACCATTGTTATTCGGTGTTCTCCAGATGGTGGACAGATGGGAGGGTAACAACGGCCTTGAATTTCCTCCATAAGTATACAGTCTGTCTTTTCTGTAGATTGTTGGTGTCCAGATTCTTGAGATGGTTTTCTAACCAATGTATTTGGTGAACATGACATTTTTGTAATCAGGCTCTTTTTACCTACGTTTAAGACTTGTGTGAAAATCTGATGATGTTTTAGGTTATATTTATGTAGAAATATACAAAATTCAAAATGGTTCCCAAACTTTCAGGTACCACTGTAAAACAAAAACAAAAAACGCAAAGCAATGCATCATGTTGACCTGGAGTTCGTGCGCAGGCAGAAGTACATCCTGGACAGGGTGTCAGTCTATCGCAAGCCTTAGATTAGAATGTACTGTAGCTAATTTAAATTAAATTACATTTCACAATGTAAGTGTAAACACTAAAGACGTCATGTGTGTTAATCAAGCACAATCTGCTTTTGGTCAACAATATGAAGATATTATGTTACTATTTGTTACATCACTCACAGTCACATGCTCTGGTATATACTGAACAACTTTGAGTTTCTGCAGTTCTAGTTCCAAAGACAACAGTATGTGACTCCACTTTGTAATATCTGGGTTCAAATAAGAAAGATAAATAGGACATACTGTCACGCTCCACGGCAGCGCGCACCGCCTCAGCCGTCTCATGGACCTATCAGGAAGTCCCACCGCGATCGGACTGATGATTGCGTTCAGCTGTGGGGCTTCCTATATAAACGCTACGGCAGAGACGGCGGGCGCGGATTATTGTTGCACCATCCATGCCAGTCACGTTCCTATGCGCCCCGCTTCAGATCGCGTCCCTACGCGCCTCACCCGACTGTGTCCTCCGATCCGCATCACCCGAGTGCCTAGGCTACCGTTCGTTTCCAGTCTGCCTCATCCCCGTTCAGGTATAGCCCGTTTAAGCCTTCTTCCGTGTTTACTTTAGTTTCCACCTGTTTTGCGTTTGCCGCGTTGTATATGTTTCCCACCGGTTTTTGTTTCGTGCCCGTTTCCGGCTTCGGCCTTGTTTGTGTTGTGCACCCGTTTTCGGTCCTCGCCACTTTCTGTTCGCTGTGTTTGCCTTCTGTTAATAAATCCTTCCTTTTTGAACCTGCGTTCGTCTCACCTCTCCATTCTTCACCTCACCCACGTTACAGAATAATCCGCCACTATGGAGAAGGCAGGTTCTTCCGGTTCTTCGTTTTTTCTCGGCCGTTTCAACGGCGATCCCGCCTCCTGCCGGCCGTTCATAGAACGGTGCGTGCAGTTTTTTGATCTCTTCCCCTTTGAGTCCGAGTATGCCAAGGCGTCCTTTTTACTTCTCCACCTTACCGGTGAAGCCCTAACTTGGGCCTCCCAGCTTTGCCCGATGCTCAAAGCTGGAACCATGGGACAGTTCCTAGATATGCAGGAGTTTTGCTTTGAATCCCCACAGGGTTTCACGGGCTCCAAAGCCACAGGTTCGGGCTTTTCCGAGCAAGTTTACTCCGCAACGGAACCAGAGGTATCCTGTGGCTTGGTCCTATGCGATAGCCCTATCGCTCTTCCTGTCCGGCTTGCCTTGGTTGGCCATGTGCTGGATCCCCAGCTTGCCACCAGCCGAACCGGCCCAGTTAAGCGTCAGCATGCGCGTGTAACGTCCACTAATCTAGTTCTTGATAACCGTGTCTCTAATCGCTCTAGTCTCGCATCTGATCCCCTAGGTCTTGAAAACCGTGTCTCTAATCGCTCTAGTCTCGCATCTGATCCCCTAGGTCTTGAAAACCGTATCTCTAATCGCTCTAGTCTCGCATCTGATCCCCTAGTTCTTGATAACCGTGTCTCTGATCGCTCTGGTCTCGTACCTGTGTCTCTAGGTCACATACATCCGGTTTCCAACTTCTCTAGTTCCGTGTCTGAACCGGCAGTAGTGCACAAACCCGTTTCTGCACCCGCTAGCTCCGTGGTAGAGCCGTCAGCGACCAGTGTTCGGGTCTCAGAGCTTGCCGACCCCGTGCTTGCTCCTGCATCAAGGACATTCGTGCCCACTCCTGCACCACGGACATTCATGCCCAGTCCTGCACCACGGACAGCTGTCCCAGTGCCCGTGCCCGTTCTTTCTGTTGCAGGACCGGTGGCTGCATCCAGGGCGTCAACGGTTCCGGTGGCTGCATCCAGGGCGTCAGCAGTTCCAGTGGCTGCATCGAGGGCGTCAGCAGTTCCAGTGGCTGCATCCAGGGCGTCAGCAGTTCCAGTGTCTGCAACCAGGGCATCAGCAGTTCCAGTGGCTGCGTCCAGGGCGTCAGCAGTTCCAGTGGCTGCCTCCAAGGCGTCAGCAGTTCCAGTGGCTGCCTCCAGGGCGTCAGCAGTTCCAGTGGCTGCCTCCAGGGCGTCAGCAGTTCCAGTGGCTGAGCCAAGGGCGTCAGCTGATTCCGAGGCCTTCCCAGAGGCCGTGCACTCGTCCGAGGCCTTCCCAGAGACCGTGCACTCGTTCGAGGCCTTCCCAGAGGCCGTGCACTCGTTTGAGGCCTTCCCAGAGGCCGTGCACTCGTTCGAGGCCTTCCCAGAGGCCGTGCACTCGTCCAAGGCCTTCCCAGAGGCCGTGTGCTCAACAGAGGCCTTTCCAGAGGCCGTGCGCTCAACAGAGGCCTTCCCAGAGGCCGTGCGCTCAACAGAGGCCTTTCCAGAGGCCGTGCGCTCAACAAAGGCCTTTCCAGAGGCCGTGCGCTCAACAGAGGCCTTTCCAGAGAACGTCTCTCCCACAGAGACCCGTCCGGAGAACGTCTCTCCCACAGAGACCCGTCCGGAGAACGTCTCTTCCACAGAGACCCGTCCGGAGAACGTCTCTTCCACAGAGACCCGTCCGGAGAACGTCTCTTCCACAGAGACCCGTCCGGAGAATGTCTCCTTCACAGGGACCCGTCCGGAGAACGTCTCTTCCACAGAGACCCGTCCAGAGAACGTCTCTTTCAGAGACCCGTCCAGAGACTGTCTCCTCCAGGGAGACCCTTCATGTCGTCGACTACACTCGTCAGCCTTCTGTCGTCGACTCCGCTCGTCAGCCTCCAGTCGGCTTCCTCGCTCATCAGCCTCCTGTCGTCGACTCCGCTCGTCAGCCTCCTGTCGTCAACTCCGCTCGTCACCAGCCTCCTGTCGTCGACTCCGCTCGTCAGCCTCCTGTCGTCGACTCCGCTCGTCAGCCTCTTGTCGCCGACTCCGCTCGTCAGCCTTCCTGTCGTCGACTCCGCTCGCCAGCCTCCCCTCATCGACTCTGCTTGGGGCCAGCCTCCCGTCGTCGACTCCGCTCGCCTGCCACACCCCGTAGTCGTCTTCGCTCGCCAGCTTCCGGCCGGCTCCCTTGCTTGCCAGCATCTCGTCAGCACCTCCGCCGCACCAACCCCCCGACTGCTGGCAGTTCCCTCCTAGGGGTCCGCCCGGTGAAGAAGGCTCCTGAGGCGGGACTGCATCCGGGGGTTCCTTTTAGGAGTCCTAGCTCTGTCTCGGACTCCTTGGGGGGGGGGGCTCTGTCACGCTCCATGGCAGCGCGCACCGCCTCAGCCGTCTCATGGACCTATCAGGAAGTCCCACCGCGATCGGACTGATGATTGCGTTCAGCTGTGAGGCTTCCTATATACGCTACGTCAGAGACGGGGGGCACGGATTATTGTTGCACCATCCATGCCAGTCGCGTTCCTACGCGCCCCGCTTCAGATCGCGTCCCTACGCGCCCCGCTTCAGATCGTGTCCCTACGCGCCTCACCCGACCGTGTCCTCCAATCCGCATCACCCGAGTGCCTCCGCTACCGTTTGTTTCCAGTCTGCCTCATCCCCGTTCAGGTATAGCCCGTTTAAGCCTTCTTCCGTGTTTACTTTAGTTTCCACCTGTTTTGCGTTTGCCACGTTGTATATATTTCCCACTTGTTTTTGTTTCGTGCCCGTTTCCGGCTTCGGCCCTGTTTGTGTTGTGCACCCGTTTTCGGTCCTCGCCACTTTCTGTTCGCTGTGTTTGCCTTCTGTTAATAAATCCTTCCTTTTTGAACCTGCGTTCGTCTCACCTCTCCATTCTTCACCTCACCCACGTTACATATACATACTGGACACTGTAAAGAGGAATGTTTTCAGGTTTTGGAACACCCCTCTGTATGTCTGTCTTTCCATAGACTTCTGAGGTTTCTAGTGGTATTCTTTTCGTTTTGTCTGAAGTTGAATGAGGCAATTTCAGATCTCTGACGAGGCTCTTGTATGCGAGATTGCATTTGGACAGGATTTGAGCTCTGAGAGGCATAAAAGTGGCGTCAGAATTTTCTGTAGCTTACTCTTGTGGGATAAAGGACTATTGAATGAATGAAAAAATTCTATATTGTTCTTAATGTTATTAGCTTATTTTGTAGATCCATAAATGACTGAGAGGATGTGCCGGTGTGCGATCTGTTGTAGACTGTTTAGAGTTTGCTGAAAAGTTAAAACTTTGGACCATGTTCTTTTTTGTCATTCATTCTTTCACATTCTTTTCCACTTAAACCTGAAAAGCCGGCGGCATAGGGAAGAACAACCCTAGACAGGTCGCCAATCCATCGTATGGCACATACACTAACACACTCATACATTACAGCCAGTTTAGTGTAATCAATTAACCTGGAGCATGTCTTTGGACTTTGGGAGGAACCCGGAGTACCTGGAGTAAACACAGACTCCACACAGAAAGGACCCAGAATGCTTCACCTGGGATTGGACCCAGAACCTTCTACCCACTGAGCCACCACACCTCCAAAAACAACATGAGATGTTTCCACCACAATAAAAGATTTTATAGCAGTGGCTGGTACCAGCTTTAGTATCAGGACTGTGGTAACCTAGCAGTTAAGATACTGAACCCTGGAACAGAAGGTCCAGGTTTCAAATCCCACCTCTGCCAAGCTCCCACTGTTTGGCCCTTGAGCAAGACCCTTAACCCACAACTGCTTGACCTGTAAGATTGTATCAGTTGTAAGTCACTCTGGGTAAACACATCTGCTAAATGACATAAATGTAAATGTCTTGCTTATCTCCATTGGACACATCAACATTGTTCACAAAACATTTTATGCAAGTCCAACTTATGTCTAAAGGCTCTAAGCTGCAAGTCAATGTCAAGTCTGATTTAAGTTTCGAGTCACTAAACTGCAAGCCAAGGTCTGCTCTCAAGTTGTTAAACAGCTGGTACAAATCAATTCCCATTTACAGATGCTGCACATCAAAGTTAACGCTCAACCCTTTAAGCTGCAAGTCCAGGTCAGGTCTCAATTCTCTGTGATTTAATTATAAGTCCAAGTCCAGAATCAAGCCTCTTAGCTGCAAGTTTCTAATCTTTAAGCTGCAAGGCTAAATCAGCAAGGAAATGTAAGTCCAAGGGTAAGTTAAATATCAGTTGTTTACATTTTTTAGTCGTTTTAGATGCAAGACAGCCAAGATTTGGTCTCCAAGCTGCATGTCTATGTCAAGCATAAGGTCTCTGTGCTACAAGTCTGAGGAAAGTCTCCAGCCACTTATCTCCAAGCCTGAGTCATGAGTCCAAGCCATGTGTCCATGCTCCAAACTGAAAGACCAAGTCAAGTTTCAGATCTCTAAGCTGCAAGTCTTAAGTCTTTATGCTGTCCAAGTCACAGCCCAAGATTCTGTGCTGCAAGTCCCAGACAAACCACTTAATCCCTGAGTTGCAAGACTAAGTCAAGTCTTAAATATATGCTCTAAATTTAAATCAAGACTCAGGTCTCCAAGCTGCACATCAAAGTCAAGTCTCTTAGTCTCTAACCTGCAAGTCAAAGGTCTCTGTGTCCATGTCAAGTCTCTTAGGTGAAAGTTTGAGTCAAGACAAAATCTGCATGTCCAAGTCAGGTATAAGGTCTTTATTTTGCAAGTCTTAGGCACATATTCAGTCTCTTAACTGTAAGTCTGAGTCAAGACACAAATCCAAGCCATGTGTCCAGTCTCCAGGCTGATAGTCACTTCGCTTAATCTCTGAGCTACAAGACAAGTCTCAAGTCTATGCTGCAAATCTAATTCAAGACTAGGGACTCCTAGCTGCAAGCCAAAGTCAAGTCTCTTGGTCGCACAGCTGCAAGATCAAGTCAAGTCTCAGATCTCTCTGCTGCAAGTCAGAGACAAGTCTCTTAGTCTCTAAGCTGCACGTCAAAGCCAAGTGTCAGGTCTCTGTGATGCAAGTTCAAGTCTCCTAGTCTCTCAGTCACAAGTCCAAGGCACAACTGTAGTCTCTGAGCTTCAAGTCTGTGCTAAATAGCAAGCCTATAAGCTGCAAGTTTAAGTCAAGTCTCTCAAGTCTCTCCACAGCTGCAATTCACAGTGAAATCTCAAATAGTTAAGCCACAAGTTCAATTAAAGTTTCAGGTCTCTGATCTGCAAGTATTGGTTAAATCCCAATTATGTAAGCTGGAAATCTGAACCAAGTGTCAAAAAGACAACACTTTTTACAATCATTGCATTGTAATTGCATGAGCTGAATTAAGTATGTGTCTCATTTTTAGGTCAACTAAATAATAAAAGGCTCTTGCAATGGACCCTCTCGACTCCTAAATGAGACAGAAAATGATGCAAATGTCCAAGATATACAATGCTGTGGTACTGAAGGGGTTAATTCAGCAGTGAAGATACTGGGTCCCCTTAATCTCACCTTGGTCTGTTTTAGGTCAGTATATGTGCGTCAGGTGAAAAGATCGAAAGCTTACAGCGGAACCCTGTGAGTGCTGTGTTGTCCATGAGTCAGCGCTCAAATAGATGGCCTTGGGAATATACTCAGGTAAACTCTTACTCAGGCACGCATTTAAGAGACGTCCACCACTTCTGTTGATTTCTTTTGAAAAGAGAAGACCAAGTTGATTTCCTGTAAAGTGCCTCCACAACCCTCTTTCACTATAGTTTTGCATAGTCTGTTCCTCACAGAAAAGGCTTTCAGATCGTAACTAACACTATCCTTAACTATGACGTTAGTAAACTAAAGCCATTCTGTTTGCTCTTTTACTTGTTCAAATAGAAGTCTCAGTTTCTTGTCAAACAAAACGACCTCCTCCATTTCAACAAGTATTCCTATCATTGTGATGACTCAAAATGCTTTCCTGAGCTATTACAGTTTTGCTACACTTCAGTTTTCAGGCTGTCTGCTTTACTGCGACTGAACGAAAGCGGCACGTGACAGTTTGAAGCACAGAAAAGAGCGATAGCTCCCTCTAGAGATGAACATGACGCAAAATTAGAGAGCTAATACTTTATTACACCCTCGTTCCTCAGGCTCCTTTCCTAGACTTTTACATCTGCTGGTTACTTCATTAATATACTGTTGTGCTGCAGACTGTTTTGCATAAACAAACCGGGAGGTATAAAACTGCAGAGTGCAAGCTATTAATCAAAAAATGCATAACAAATGTACAAGGATTTGGTTGCTTGCTTGATTGGTTGTTAGTGTCAAAAGATTAATGCTACCTGTTGCTATGCGTCCTATGTTTTACATGCAATGGATAAAGAATGAACAGGAAATGGCTGAGACACTGGTATGACATTGCTCTGCAGGCTCTCTGCACAATAATGATGAATTTACGTAAGAGGTATTGAGCTGCAGACAGAAAGGTGAGCGAGAGCTCACCCTGAAGGAATCTACTGCGCAACTGAATGTCCAACAGAACAAAAGAGTAAAAGATTGATTGGCAGACAGATAACGTAACAAAAAGACAGGGATAATATAAACTGAAATGATGAAGAAGGGGGGAAAAAGGCATATAAAGGGTGTCTTCGAGAAAAAGTACAGACTGAATAGGTCTCAGGTACAGAGGACAAATGGAAGGGAAGGATAAAACAAACAGAAGAACAGAGAAAAATGAATTTAGAATGGCAGAGAAAGGGAAAAAGTATGAATGAATGAATGAAAAAAGCAAGAAAATATGGGAGGGATAAGGAGGGAGGGGGAATGCATTTAGAGAGAGAAAGAGAGAGACAGAGATGGACTCTGTTGAATGCAGTTCTGCAAGAGGAAGGCCATATATGGGTTGCGAGTTTCCGGCGAGACGGTGTTGCTGAAAGGAGGGGCAAGAAACGAGGAGAAAAGTGGAATGAAAAGAAAAAAAGGAGCGACTTGCCTTGAGAGGTCTGACCACTCACTACTTCACTGTAATTGAGGCTGTGTGTGCGTGTGTTCCTCACACTCCATTGACGTCAGCATGGAGAAAACACTGAACTCATAAAAGTCTATTAGACACTGAGGTCACACACACACACACACACACACAATGCAGCACACCTCTTGTATGTAGATGTAAGGGTATGCACAAATGCACGTACAAACACTCAGTCATCAAGGGCAGCATGTGTGTGAATGACAGCACATTAACATAGAGTCGTTTAAACCCCGATTCATGCGGTCAGGGCTGTGGGGTGCAGGCATTAGCACTGGATGAGACGCCAGGCCATCGCAGGGCTGTGTAGGGGTCACTGTTGCAGCACCTGGTGGATTGGCCTTAGTCCACTCAGACATCACCAATCATGTCATTATGGGAGGTTCAGCCTGGCTAGAAGGCACTGCTGCTATAGCTGCTGCAGTCCAATACCCTAGCCCACTGCTATAGTATAGTATTGGACTGCTGAGCCACCCAAACACCAAGAGAGGGACGAAGACACATACAGTATATAGTCTTAAGCCTCAATCACACTAGAAGAGCAAAATCACATCTATTTCAATACAATTCACTGCAAAAAGCGATTTCGCAATTTTGATGCAGACAAATAAATTCCATTGGCGAAATTTCGCTCCACATGAATTCTTCAACCATCGCCATGCTTTCGTCATTGTGACCCCAAGCGGCAGGGCTTCGTATAGTAGTACAGGATAATTCCCATTTTACGTGGTCCAGTCCGATATTTCGACTTTATGATAGGAATCTGATAATACACATAAATACTCATTCAGCAGAAACCATACTCCGAATTTTTTATTTAGATTTTTCCATGGCCAAGCGATACACAGTATGATATTCTCCCACACTCTCCTGTGCTAAATGAGGAAATCAGGAGTATGTGACATAGGGAGTCACGTAACAGGAGTGATGAGCGCTGGGAAATGGCGTGAGGAAAAGCCGTGGTCGTGACACTTACCATTTAGCTTTAGCTTTTCACGTTCAACACATTAGTCGATAAATTACATGAGATAGTCAGCACTTTCTTATAAAATAAGCTTTGTGTTAATGTTAATGTTTACTCAACTGTAGGTTAATATAAGTGTTGTAAGCATGTTTAAGGTAGGCTACGCTATGATATATACCGTACAGTGGTACCTCAGTTCTCGACCGCCTTGGAACTCGTCCAATTCAATTCTCGGCTCATTTTGACTAGGAAAATTTCTCGGTTCTCGGCGCGCTTGATTAAACTTGTATAAATCACACAACTCGTTTCAGCCAAAACTCTATTCACGAGTCACAATTCAGTACACAGTGATTCAGGTTCACAGTAGTTCTCAGTGAAGCTATTTTTTATCGTGTTTTTCCTTATTTGTACATCTACAGTACTGTATACTTAGTCAAAATAAGTCCCCATGGATTCTAAAATGGTTAGTTTATAAGAGCCAGCTGAAAGGAAAACTGGAACTGAATGCTCCAGAACACAGGCTGCAGTTAGCTTAACAGCTATGCTAGTGCCCGGAGATTTTTACTTTTCACTTCCAATCCATTACTCACAAAATTACACGAGACTTTATTAAAAATAAGCTAAGATTTTGGCCAACTGTAGGTTCATGTAAGTGTTCTAAACATTAACTTATTTAACATTACATATCATAGTATCCTTTCCATTTTCGCTATGACACAGTATAGCCAATCTACCAAACACTCCTTAAACTCGTCAGTTCATGTGACATATAACTTATGATGGATTTGTTGGAACATGTCCCCATTATAAATCAGGAAGCACCTGTACAATACAACTCCATTAATGCATATAATGCCTTATATGATTCCATTTTTATTAATTTATATTCCTTATGGGAAAAATGTGCTCAGTACTCGTTTTCGGTTCATGATCGGCCTTCTGGAATGAATTAATGATAAGAACTGAGGTACCACTGTATATATTAATCTCCTTGATTTAAGATACATTTCAATTTACGATGGATTTGTACTGTACTGTAGAGCTAAAATGGAGGAAAAGCTAACTGTAGCCGTCTGTCAGCCAAACATTTCATATAACACGTACCGATTGCATGTACCGTTTGCAAGGAGCAAACGTACTAACAAATCATACTTCATTTGCAGTGATGTTATAAATCACCAAAATGTACGGCACTGTGCAAAAGTCTTAGGCCACCATTAGATTAATTGTTTTAGCAATGGTATAATGACTATATAACATGTTGTCGACAATTGGGCCCAAAAATTTCAAACTTGGATTTGTCACTCCATAATACTCATTTCTGCTGATCTTCATTCCAATCTTTGTGAGTTTTAATATATCTTAGTTTTTTCACTCTGTTCCCTTCCGAAAAAGTGGTGTATTGGCTACTACCTTTTCAAAAAGACCCTTATTTATCAAGCTTCTTTGGATTGTAGAAGGACCCGATGAAGCTGCCTATGATGCTGCTGTTGCTCAAGTCTGCCATAGCCTACAGTATAGCGTGTGTGGTTTTTTTCTTCACTTTTTTAATACTGCATACAAATTTGCTATATTTTATTATCTAGTTGTATTCTAATAAAGAGACTGATAAATATTTATACATGGTCATTATACTATTTGCTAAAACAATCTAATTTGATGGTGGCCCAAGAATTTTGTACAGTACTGTAGTTTGGCCAAAACGCCTGCATAGAGAAGGTGAGAGAGCCAAGTGACCCACCGAGACTCTGAGTGAAATCTCTTCCACACCAGTACAAATTCGATTTGTAACAAAGTTTTCTCTCCACACAACACTGAGTTGATGGGAAAACAACAGCAGAGGTCCCAAGCCACATACTACGTATGATATAGTAACGTCACTGGTGCTGTACTAATTTGCAACACTATGACACACTCATTCTGCCTGCCAGATTCTCTCAAGCTCTGTCAGACTGGATAGGAAGCATCTGTGAGCTGTTATCTTTAGGTCTCTCCGCAGATGTTCTATGGGGTTTCATTCACGCACAATCAAATACTTTTCCCAAATTCACTACGATGCTGGCTTGACTATGTATTGGGTCATCCCCAATCTTTGATCGTGTACTCTGAAGCAGGTCTTCTATATTTGGCAGCATTCATACATCTGTCAATTTTGACCAGTCTCCCTCTCCCTGTCACTGAGAAGCACCTCTATAGCATGATAGTGGCACCAGCATGCTATACTGTTGGGATGGTATTAGCCAGCTGATCTGAGCTTGATGTCCACCAGGCTTTTGTGCCTGAACCAGTGCCCAAGTGGTTCAGTTAATCAAAACAGAGAAACTCATGATCACAGAGCCTTTTAAATACTGTTTTAATAACTGTAAGTGGGCTATCATATGACTTTTAAACAGGACAGCTGATGAAGGACCTCTGCCCAAAACGTCCTGTTCCTCTGGATTATTTCCTTTACTTCTCTAAACTTTTTATCATCTCTGCATACATATACAGTAAAACCTTGGCATACGAATTTAATTCGTTCTGTAATTTATCTCGTAACTTAATTTGATCGTATGTCAAATCAAACATATGATTCAAAAAAGGAAATGTTCCAAAAAACATTTCCACATGTGCATGCGGCCAAACGCTGGAACGCTTCCTCCTTGTGGTGGATGGTGTATTTTCGCTCACTCGTAACTCGGATATAATACAGTATATGCACACCATCTTACTGCAGAGGTCTACAGAGGGTTTCTTGGATTTTATGGCTTGTTTTCCTGATATGCAGTATGAATTGTGGCACCATATGCTGTATATAAGTTTCTAAACTATATCCAAACAATTTAATTTGTCACAGATGGACTCCATTCAAGTTCTACAGGTATCTCAAGTGCAGCTAATGAAAACAGGATGCACTTGACCTGGATTTGGAGTGCCATTGCATGGAGTCTGAATACTTATGTAACTCATATTTTACTATTTTAATTATAATAATTAAAACAAAAACCTACAGTACTGCAGAAACTACAGTACTACATTCAAAGTAATAGATACAGCATGCTTCCATTCAGTGTTTCAAAATAAACCATCTTTTTATCCCCTCAGGTCATGTCTCTTAAAATATTACCCAATACTACCTGCAGAGGTGATGTCTTGTTCAAAAACATTCTTTGGAATGACCTGATCAAACCAATTCACAAACTCAAATGCAACCCACATGTGGCCATAATTGTAGAGACAAAAACCTACATGAGGAAAAAAAAATATAGGGACACAAACCCAAATGTGGTCAAATGTATTTGGTCACAAACCCACCCAGCATAGTGACTGAGCCCTCCCATCCATTTCACGGACTCTTAACCTTCTTGCCATCTGGCAGAAGATACCACAGCATCCGTTCCACCACCAACAGACACTGCAACAAATTCTTCCCCGAGGCAGGCTGAGTTATGTATGCACTGCTGCCACCACAATCCTCCATGGATTAGATTGTTTCAGCTAGAACTGTCAATTTGGCTCAAAAATTCAGTTTGAATATTCTACCTACACTGCCTGGCTACAAAAAGAAGAGTAAATAAAAAAGTAAGCAAATTCTTAAGAGCATTCTTAAGCATATTCTTAAGAGCCTGTAATTGTATTTCTGCAGTGATTAATATGTTTTAAATGACAACAATTATTTTAAGCCTAACTAATGCAGTGGGTAGCTTCTCGGTTCTTAAAAAAACATGTTGGAAGATATATCCCATGGCTGGATTTTCTTGTGATTCAGGAGAGACAGATTATTGGCCTGCCTCAAGCAGAGAAAACAAATAATGTGATTGGTGAAATGATTGGAACTAAAAACTGTCCAACATACTATTCAATCCTGGAAGAATAGTGGTGAACCATCAACTTGGCAGGAGAAAACTTGGAACAAAAATTCTGAATGATTGGAGAATGGTAGGTGAATCATAAAAAAATCATCAGTGAAACTCACGGCTATGTTTAGCAGTGAAAGTAAGAGTATTCCCTCTCACATAATGCAATGAGAATGCACAGGACTGGGAAGAAAACAAAAATATGAAAACCAATTATTAGTGGGACTAATTTGACACATGGCTCCAATTTGCTAGAGAGCATAAAGATTGGACTCTGGAGCAATTAAAAAAAGGTAATGTGAGCTGATGAGTCAAGATTTACCCTACTTCAGAGCAATGGGCATGTTGGGGTAAGAAGGGAAGCGCAGGAAGCGATGCAGCCATCATAAAGAGTGCCTGCTGTGCAAACCTCTGGAGGCAGTGTTATGATCTGGGATTGGTCAGGCTCATGTTGGACATATTCCAGAACCGCAATGCCAAGATTCACCGCTCTCAAATTGTGTAAGAGTGGTTCTAGACTTGGCCAAATCACACATGAATTGGCCACTACAGAGTCCTGACCTTAACCACATTGAATGTCTTTGGGATGTGCTGGAGAAGACTTTATGGAATGGTTGAAGTCTCCCATCGTCAATACAAGATCTTGGCCAAACATTAATGCAACTATGGATGGAAATAAAGGTTGTGACGTTGCATAAGGTTGTCATAACAATGCCACAGTGAATGTGCTCCACAATCAAAGCTGCAGGCGGTACAACTAAATATTGTAGTGTGCCACTTTTTGGGGGCCAGGCAGTGTATTTTACTCTCTGGATATTTCCAGCCATACCAGACCAGACTCCTAGCCTCAGAGAGGGAGACGGGCAGACCACAAAGGCAGCGAGGGGAACAAGCAACGGGATCTTTCTTTATGCTATCTCATTAAGCTCTGATGTCACCTCCGGTCTCCTGACTGTATCTCTACAAAGACGCAGTCTACCTCTCTCCCTGAACGAAAAAAACCACAATGACGCGACAGCATGCATGAAACGATAGAGGTCTCTAATAGAGAGAGGGTGCAACACCCAACGATACTCAGGGACGCTCTTAAACAGCTGAACCTGCAGGTGTTGCCAATGATGGAATCAGCCCCGATGAAGGTTGGTGCATGCGTGCTTGGGATGCTGTACCGGTCCCGCCGTGTCTGACAAGTGAGGGCTCATTACAATGCAGTGTGCATTTTCTGGGGGTCTGGAATAGATTAATTCAATTTGCATTATTCCTTATGGGAAACATTTGCTGAGTAGTTGTTGTTTTCGGTTCTCGACAACTTTCTGGAACTAATTAACAACGAGAACCGAAGTACCACTACATTATTATAATTATTATTATTTATATTATTTCTGCCTGCTAATCTCCCTCTGACTCTTTGCACTCTCAGCTTTCTGGCTGGTAATGTCTACTTCCCTCTGTCTTCTAGCCCTTCTACCTGCTTGTCCTATCTGGTCTCACCTCTTTATATGGAGTTCTGTCTCAGCAGTGAGTTCTGGCTGTCTGTCTGTGTTCACAAAGCTGTGTTTCTAATCATCTCAGTTCAGCTGCTGTGCCCGGTGTCTCACATTTCTGTTGACAAGCCTATTAACTTGCCCGTGAGTTATGTAATGATTGTGTGTGTGTTTGTGTGTGTGTTTAATGGTCAGACTATAGGTAAAGGCTGAGCTGATGCCCTGGGCTGCACAGAGTTTAGTGCGAATGATCAAATCCATTGAGCATCCAGACATTGAGCAAAAAACAACAACAACAACAACACAACAACAAAAGCAGGTCAAAAACACAGAGAGAGAGAGAGAGAGAGAGAGACAGAGAGACAGAGAGACAGAGAGAGAGAGAGAGAGAGAGAGAGAGAGAATTCTTAAGTACATTTATGTATTCTTCTATCAATCAGAATAATAGCATATGTATTATATTCACAAAGGTAACTTTATTAATGTTATTATTACTATTTTATTATTATTACTTGCAGTAACAGTATGTTTAGTAACAGTAGTAACAGTACTAATAAAGCTAAAATAGTAGTGTTAACAGTATTAAATATATTCAAAATAATGGCTAACTCTCTCTATATAGCAATTTAGCTATCAAAGTAATTAAACCCATCACATTTTTCATGTAAAACACAGACTTGAGATAAAATGTTTTAAAAAACATTTTATCTTGATACTGACTGGTTATCTAAGCTCCATCATTATGAAAAAGTTTGGAAACACTTTGGAAGTCTGCTAGCAAACCAGGTTGGCCATTCTGCTAGCTCTGGAATGTTAGCTATGTGTTAATGCTACACATATTAGAGATCATTTTGGCATGTTTGGCCACTGTGAAGTAAATATAAATGATGATTTAATGGCTGCTAATTTGCTAGCACTAACCCAATTGACTTTTAAACCATGTCTGTTTGACAACTATCATTTCAAGCTGGATCAACAATGTAGACATATCTATTACTGTATGCAGTGCTAAACTCCATAAACGCTGCCTCTACAACTGTACGATTTCTGATGCTGTCTTGGAAGTGCTGTGAAAGGGTCAGCACTGACTCATCTTACTAAGGAAGAAAAGAACATAAATGCATAAACAGTAATAATGTAGAAGAGTAAGGCATCCACAATATGAAGGTCTGAGTGCTTGATGAAAAAGGGAGAGAGGTGAATATGATTATTAATGGATACCACTCTGAGCATAAATGGAGGATGGAGTGACACACAAATGGCAAAGTAACCAAGATGTGAGTTTGTGATGGTAGTAGTTTTGGATGGCAATCACTGCGTAGGCTCAAAGTGGTCTAAACCCCGAAATTCCTTAACCCTTAGACTTCCTAAATTACTGTAAGTCATAGATGATTTATACAAGTGCAAATAAGTCCCCATGGGTCCTAAAACGTTTGGTAATGACAGCCAACTGAAAGGAACTCAGAAACTGAATCCTCTTGGCTTTCAGGCTGTAGTTAGCATTGACTGCTGAGTTCACCAATAGAGTAAGTGTTTTGCTTTTACTTTTCACCCTCAATCCATTACTCACTAAATTTCATGAGATCTTTCAACACTTATGTAACAAAATAAGCTTTGTGCTAATGATTTTGGCCCACTGTTGGTTAATGTCAGTGTTAATGTGTAATAGGCTCTGTTATGATACAGTATAGACTATATGAAATATTATAATTGATTTTTATCGGAATGTTTCCCCATCGTAAATCTGGGAGCACCTGTACAATACAACTCCATTAATGTGTATAATGCCTTCTACACTGTGGATTTTCCAGGGCTCTGGAACGGAATAATTAAATTTACATTATTCCTTATGGGAAAAACTTTTCTGATGTACTACTGTACATGGTTTGGATCAGGGTCAGTGTCTGTGCCTATTGCTGTAGGACTCAGGGATTGTAAACATGACCCAGTCCACTGCAAGATGATGGAGAGCTTGCTGACCAGCCTACCCTCCCGCAAACTCAGTCAAACGTGTCTGCATGTGCTGTCTGACCCAGCCAGCAGGCACAACCAGGACTCAAACACATGTCTCTACAGTGCTGGGATAGCACATTACAACGCTGCACCACCCAAGTGCCTGTGTGATGTATTACCACTGAGAAATATACACTCAACGGCCACTTTATAAGATGCACCTTGATAGTACCGGATTGGACTGTTTTGCCTTCCGACCT
Organism: Ancistrus triradiatus; assembly: GCA_025084515.1. Taxonomy (NCBI): domain Eukaryota; kingdom Metazoa; phylum Chordata; class Actinopteri; order Siluriformes; family Loricariidae; genus Ancistrus; species Ancistrus triradiatus. The sequence continues at coordinate 51,764 of JAJAGP010000962.1, read as the reverse complement.
GCCTTAATTCTTCATGGCGAATATTAAACAAGGAGCTCGAAACATTACTCAGAGGTTTTGGTCCATAATGACACGATAATTGCTGCAGATTTGTCAGCTGCACATGCATGCTGAGAATCTCCCGGTCCTAAGGTGGATATTTTCACTATATATTTCCTCTTTTTTGGACAATTCTCTGTAAACTCTAAAGACGTCTGTGTGTGAAAATCCCAGTAGATCAGCAGTTTCTGAAATACTCGGACCAGCCCGTCTAGCACCAACAACCATACCATGTTCGAAGTCATTATTTCACTGTTACTGCAGAGCTGAGAATGATCCACCACCCAAATAATACCTAACCCGTGCCGGTCCTGTCTTGACCATTACAGAACAGAGTAAAGGGGACGAACAAAGTATGTAGAGAAACAGATGGACCACAGTCTGTAATTATAGAACTAAAAAGTGCAGTGACCACTAAAACCAAAATAAAGAATAAGCAGAATATAAATTGGAAAATAAAGAATGCTTAAGACATTTGCACAGTACTGTATATGTAGACAGAAAAAAACAGCTCTATAACCTACATTGGCACGTATTTAGTGTGACCTCCCCTGACACTTGAGCAGCAGCAGCATCTGGCAGCTTCATTGTGATGCTTAATCATCAGCAGGTGGAAGATTACAAAAGATGCAATTGAAATGGAACGAATTTGTTTATCTTCATTAATCATACATTTACAGCCTGAAAATGTGCATATCTACTGTCAGGGCAATAATTAAAATGTTTTAAATAACTGGAGCTGGAATAAATCTGCTGATGAGGAAGCAAGTGAATTTTGCCCTGAGGAGATTGTTGGAGAGGCAACATGGATCATATTTGATTTGGAGAATGTTTAAGTATTCTGGGAAGATTATAAATTTACAAGTAGACATCACCAGCATGCCGACAAACTATTTGGAAGGCCATATTAAATAATATTATTTTATCTAACTACAGACACAAACACTTCAGGTGGTATTGGAATTGAGAATGGAACAACAATCTATGACCAGATGAGAAAAATAGTGATTTATGCGAACATACGCTCAATTTTGTTTTGGTGCAAAATAAAGACAGATCCACATCTAATCCCCAGTGTAATATCCAGGTCTGTTGCAATGAGAAAGATAGGTCAGTACCTCCAATTGTAAACCCTCAAGTTACAATACCTCAAGACACTCATCATTGGTGAATCATCTGATCAAAGGTTGTGCATGGCCCTGATCTATTGCACTGATGCACTGTATGACGTATCATCTGATTTATAATCACTTATACTGCGGGATACACATTGCCATCAAAACATGTTTGTATCTTATACAAATTCACTATGAGTCACTTGTTATACATTGAAGTGGCTAGAAGGCTTGCAACATCATGATCTAGTGATGAGTAATATGAAACATGGTATCACTAATTCTAGGAACCTGACATACTTTATATGGTATGGTTTAAAAGTCTCTAAACAAGAACTGTTTATTGTATCGGTTGTCAAATGTTAACAGTAGTATGAAATGCAGATCCTTAAAAAACACGTAAAGGATGTTCATGAGTGACTATGAGCCAGTATCAATGAGCCAGTTTATAATGAAGTCTTAATTTAGAACCATGCAATAGTTTAGGCAAATTCTACGTTTTGTTGATTCACGACCCTGCTGATTCATCTGGTGCTTCCTGCACTACCTACTGCAATGAATCATCTCACCTGGATACCCAGACACTTCCACTGCAATGTCTGCTGCAGAAATAGATATACACTTTTACACTTTTTTATTCTCTCAAGACTCCTAACATGCAACGCTGGACTTCTTATATTTCCTACACAGTTGCCACCCAGAGGAGAATGGGTTCCCCATTTGAACTTGGTTCCTCTTAACCTGTGTCAGGGATGCTTTCCTTACCACTGGCTAGTTTCTAATTTGAGGTTTGGACATGGCTTTTTTAAAGCAGTGTTTTGACTACACTGGTACCTTGGTTCTCGGCCACCTAGGAACTCATGGTAAAAATTGCTCTCAAGCATTTTGACTAGAGGAAATTTGTCTCGGTCTTCGTTGTGTGCTCAGCAGTAACTTGGGCGCACTTGCTTTAACACTTGTATGGGTCCAAGCACGTGACTCGTTTCAGAGAAAAAAACTCCTATTCACAATTATGATTCAGTACACAACTGATTCAGCGTTCAGTTTACAATAGCCCTTGCTCGAGTGGTTTTTTGGGGTCAGTTCCTACTCTAGTGTGTTATCATGTTTTCTTATTTTTTAACATTTCTACAGTACTGTATTCTTTAGTGCAAAATACTGTATGTCCACTTGGGTTTCTAAAAGATTAGGGATTAACAGGCCCCAACCGAAAAATAGTAAAATGAAGGAAAACAAAAGGAAAAACCACAGGGCTCCAGTTAGCTTAGCAGGCTTTGGCTAAGCTCCCAGAGGTTCATCAATAGAGTAAGGTTGCTTTTGACTTTTCAAAAACTTTCCAATTCCATACTCACTAAACTTGCATTACTAAATGCAATTACATGAGATATTTCAAAAAACTTTTATATATAAAAATAAGCTTTGTGTTTAATGGATTGGGGGCAACTGAAGGTTAATATAGGTGTTTTATACATTAACTACTTATCATAATTACATAGGCCTCTTTGTATTTATGAGACAAATAGGACCGCCTCTACCAAACACTCGTTAAAAAAAACTTCATCAGTCATTGATACATTTAACTCATTGATAGATTTGGTCTGAAAATATCCCTTGTATACCGGAGGTAACCACATTGGTGAACCAAGATCCAACTTGTATTTAATGTTTGTTAAAAAAACAACTATGGCAAATTAAACAGGAATTACATAAACTGTAATCCAATATTTGGGAAAAAAAAATGTTGACCACGGGGCCTTGATTGGGAAGTTTGTAGCCAGTTTAGTTTTGCTGTAATCCAATTCTGTTTTCTCTTGCATACTTTGTTACTCCCCTTTCAATCTGTTCTCTAATTGGGCCATGTCATTGTGGTGGGGTTCCTGGCAAATTTTTCAGGCACTCTGGCAGTGGCACTGAAGTTGGGTGGTGGGGTGTTAAGTGTGTGTTTTGGTGTACTGATTTATGACTGGATTTTCAAAAACACAGGCAGTGCTGGAAGTTTTTTAAAATTACCTCAGTTGTCCACTGCTCGGCCTAAAACTTTTAAAAATAGGTTTCAGCCAAAAAAATGGTCCAGCGGGGGGACCAGTTCCTGTTGGGGCAGGATGAAGGTTTTGGGAGAGCCAAACACCAAACTGTTTCAACACACAGATGGACGACTGTCTCTTGCTCTACATCTACAAGCAATGTAATTAGTGGAGCAAAAAAAAAGTATTTAGTCAGTTTACTGATTGTGGCAAGTTTTACTACTTAGAAAAGATTGGGGAAGAGGTTTCTGTTGTAAATTTCCCAGGCTGGGGGGCAAAGATGTGGAAATCTATAATAGGCAAGCAGTTTGGTGTGGAAATATAAATATATTAAAATCATCAAAACTCTATGGGAGCAAGCAATTGGTACAAAAAAAAAAAATGGGGGAAGACATTCAAGGACCATTTGATAATCTCCCTTTATCTTTGGGGGGACTCCCACGCAAGATCTCATCCTGTGGGGTTGTCAACAAAATGATATGAGAACGGTGATCCAAAAAAATCCCAGCAGAGAGGAGACTACCACGGAGGGGGCCCTGCTGGAATGGACTGCAGAGGCAGCTAGTGATGGGGAAGCAAAAAGAGAAGAGAGTCGAGGTAACGGAGGGACCGAGACCTGTACAACAAGTATCAACGGAGTATCGGAATTAAAGCCGGGGCGAGAGGATTAAGAAAGCACATCACAGTGTCGAAGTATGTGTGAAACACACTACGCTGAGAGGGGAAGGGGGGGACTCAGATCCTGCAGTGCGGGCGGCGTGGTTCAACATGATTATTTATGCCCAGTACATGTCCAGGGGCCCCGTCTGAAGGGTTGCCAAGAGAGCATATGGGATGATTCCCAGAGAAAGAGGATGGGGAGGAATATCCATGGTGGTCCAGTGATGTCAGATGATGAAAAACCAAAAAATAGACTTTTGGTGTATTAACAAAAAAACTCAAAAACTTCATTGTGTTTGAGGAAAAAAAAAGAATGAGAGTCGGAAAATCCCAGAACACCATACCTAAAACTGTGACGCATTTGGGGGTGGTGGTAAAACATCATGCTTGGGACTGTTTTTCTGCAGAGGGGACAGGACGACTGGGCCATGTATCATGAGATTTTAAGCCAAAACCTCCTTCCATCAGTCAGTGCATTGATGATGGAACGTGGCTGGGTCTTCCAGCATGACAATGATCCCAAACACACCTCTCGGGCAACAAAGGAGTGGCTCCATAAAAAGCATTTCAAGGTCCTGGAGTGGCCTAGCCCCATAGAAAACTTGTGGAGGGAGTTCACTGCTCTAGAGGAGATCTGCATGGAGAAATGGACCAAAATACCAGCTACAGTGTGTGCAAACCAGGTGAAGACTTACAGGAAACGTTTGTCCTCTGTCATTGCCAACAAATGTTATGTTACAAAGTATTGAGTTGAACTTTTGTTATTGACCAAATACTTATTTCCCACCATAATTTACAATTAGGTTATTTAAAAATCTTACAATGTGATTTCCTGGATTTTTCTAAGTAGGAGAACTTGCACAATCAGTGGCTGACTAAATACTTTTTGACCCACTGTATATGCAAAGAATGGCTTTTATGCTACTGCTTCTACTGCCTAAAGAAGACACTATTGAAGTCATGCAACAGAGGAGCATTTTTTTACATAGTTTTTTTTTCACGCATTTATCCTATTGATAAACCACTGGGTAGTGTGCTATATTTAAAACAATAATGGAAAAACAAGCAAAATCATGAGGGGAGGGTCTGTGATTGCACAGAGCCCAGATCTCAGCAGGAGTCATCAGTGAGGGTCTCATCATCGTTTCCTCCTCCACCGTCAAACCATCCATTTCCTGCTGATTGTAAACACCACATCAGAAATACACTTCCCAGTGCATGAGCCAAAGCAATAACACTCAATTAATGACCCATGTCCAATGACCCAGAATGAAGGAGATGACTTCACTGTTTAAAAGTCCTGTTGTTTTGGGGTTTTTTGAGGATCAAGTTTATATTCATAACCACATATATGTACATATGCTTCCCCCACCCTTTTTGCCGCAATTTACCAATGTATGCCTGACCCCTCTGCACTTGTGCACTGTTTATTTTTGGCAGACTTCTATGATGAGAATCCACCCTCAAGAATAGGCTTCGCTTATTGTATCAAGCCACCATCCTTGTTGGTGCCTCAAGCAGTCTGCAGATGATCCCTCACCCTGTCATCCCTCCGTCATAAATGGCCAATTTTGTGCACCTCACTGGATTGCTAGATGGTCTGCCGAGACTCAAACTTGAGTCTGTGTGGCTGTGGGCTAGTACATTACACCACCCAAGCAGTTCTGGCAGGAGCATCACCAGAACAGGGTGGTCACCGAGTTTTAACCGGGTGGAGGGAGGGGACACTGCGATTCTAGGATCAGAGCTTTAGGGGTGCTGAGCAAAACTGTAATGTAATTTTGGTCCATCATGCACACACTTGTGAGGTAAGGGAAGCACTGTGACTAGGATAGAGAAAGTGGATTATACCATTTGCGATGCAAGGGGAGCTTCTGTATTTTCAATGTTGAAATATTATGTTTAAACCATATACTTTCTATGGTTTGTATATGGTTTGTATATATATTTTCGTAAAACACAATGTTAGATTAAAACAAAAGGCAAAAATCTGTTGTACGTGTTATGTTATATGTATATTTTAATATTTACATATTTTTGAGATTCACAACAGTGTTGACCCTGATTTGTGTGTAAGCTGTTTTACTTGAACTATATGGCAGATGTCATGCCCATGCCTGTCCCATTCAGCAGCCTGTAGCCTTGACAGTAGTGATGCATTAGGAATCAGTTCTGTTTAGAACAATTCAACCTACAATAATTCAAGCAGGATTTGTATTAATTGGCATCAAAAAGTGAATACTTTGTCAAGTCAAGTCAAGTCAGATCTATTTATATAGTGCTTTTTACAATGGAGCATTGTCTCAAAGCAACTTTACAAGTTTAGATTATCTCCTAATAACTACGTTCCAATTCCCCAAAATTTGAGGCAAGGCCTAGGGGCTGACAAGTTGGGGCCAAGGAAAAACTCCTAAAGTGTTATAGGAAAGAAAAACCTTGGGGAGGACCAAGACTCAAAAAGGGACCCAACCTCCTTGGGCGGCGTAGATGATAAATCTAAGAGCGAAACTAAAGTCATGGAGTCAAAGTTCGAATAAAATGTGAAGTATGCACATCGGCATTAAGTGGCCCGGGTATGATGGGGCTGGAGCTGATGACGGAAGCAGCTTGAGCGGAGCTGCAGCGGATGAACATCGTGTGTGGGGCTGGAACCGGCAACGGAACACAGCTCGGAGAGAAAACAGAAAATGCAATTAGTTATTGATTAAGAGCACAGTGTCTATTAACAATCACTGATGCCATGTCAATCACTGATGCCATGTGTAGCATGAGACCCTGGCAGCATTAGCTATAGCAGCATAGCTAGAAAGAGGAGAACTGGTAGAAAACACAGCCAAAAGGGATCACATGAAACATTGGCAACCCCACGGGAGGCAGAAGACAGCAACCCAACGTCTCTGATCACTTTGTGGATTACTTTCAGTGGTACTCTAATACCAAAGCTTAGCCTTGTCTGTTGCTACTCTGATTGCATGCTAGCATGTTTGGTAGTGGAATTAGGCTGCTATTTTGGCTGTTTAAAGATTAAAGTGTCACCTTGCTTGTTAACGTCTTATTTAGTATGTGCAAGCATGGTTACTAATAATTCCTGCTAGTGGTTTTCCAATCTGTAATTCCTTGTTGTATAGCTCCATAAAAGCTGTTTATAGCAAAGCAGAGAAGCTTTCATGTCCTGTCAAACACAAGTCATACATGACTGGTACCTCAATTATTAGCATATGAGCTAAGTGAAGGGTTAGCATCTAAACTTTCCAGTTAACACTGTCATGTGTTTATTGATGTAAAACTGAAACTGTAAGTTGTTTTTCTCACAAATGTATTTAAGAGAGCATGTTAACTTTTTTCAAACTACAAGATTTTGAAGTTTTATATCATGTATACTCCTGAGCCAGAAAAATGGCCCAAGCCCAAAATGGCCTCGGAAAACAATCGCTGCAGCACTCCACCGTTTATGGCAGAGTGGCCAGACAGAAGCCTCTCCTCAGTAAAAGACACAAAAGACCATCTGGAATTTGCTAAAAAAAAAACACCTAAAGGACTCTCAGACTCTCAAACAATTCTCTGGTCTGATGAAAATATTGAACACAAAGTCCAGATTGGTGGAGTGCTGCACTGATGTTTGGTCTTCTGGAAGTTTCTCCAGTCTGCACACATGATCTTTGGAGCTCAGCCATAGTTAACATCGGGTTCTTGGTAACCAAGGCCCTTCTCTACTGATCACTTAGTTTGGTGGTTATTCCAAACTTCTTCCATTTAAGATTTATGGTGGCCAGTGTGCTCATGGATATTTTCAGTGCAGCATAATTTCCGAAGCCTTCTCCAGATGTGTCTCCACACAATCCTGTCTCTGAGCTCTAAGGGAAGTGCTTTCCTCCTCATGGCTCATGGTTTTGCTCAGATATGCACTGTTAGCTGTCAGACCTTATATAGACAGGTGTGTACATATATATTTCCAATTCATGTCCAATCAACTGAATGTACCACAGGTGGACAGCAATAAAAGTGTAGAAACATCTCAAAGATGGCCAGGAGAAATGGGGGGCCCCCAGAGCTAAATTTCAAGTGTCATAGCAAAGCGTCTAAATACTTATGTCCAATTGAAATTTTAGTTTTTCCCTTTTAATAATTTTTTTTTAAATTCTAAAGTTCTGTTTGCATATTCTCATTATGGTTTATTGAATACAGAATGATGGGGACAACTTGAATTTTGTTTTATGTTAGCACAAGAAAATTATATTAAACACATGCAGCATCAGCATGAGCAGACTGAATCTTGAGCAACGTTTGGCTGGCACTGCGCTTCTTATAAGCATCCAAGGTGATCAGCCACAGGTGTTACCACTCAGGTGAATGATGTGTGCTGGAACTGTGCTCCATAGCGTGAGAACCATGCGTGGATCAAGGGAGAGTTGCGGATTTGTTTCTAATTGTGGCAGCAAGCTGACGCACTGCGGGGAGTGAAGGAAGCAGAGTAAGAAGTACTACAAATTGGCAATATAGAAAACCAAATGAACAAGGGGAAGAAAAAGAAAAAACACAGGGAGTCACAGGGATCCCTAGACAGGGTGCCAATCCATTGTATGGCTCACACACTAATACACACACTCACAAGGTCACTTTGGTAATACCAGTTAACCTAATATACACGGCTTTGAAATGTGGGAGGAAACCGGAGTGCCTGGAGAAAACCCACTCAGAGCTTTGAGGTGACAGTGCTAACCACTGCATCACCGTGCCACCCTAAGCAGCTGAAATTAGGTGGGGTTTCAAATGTACAGGTGAGTTGTAGGAACTTTCCCACAGAAAATAATGGAAATAGGGACCTACTGTCCAGAACTATTTTCCAAAAGAAGGTACATTGGATAACAATGTGGTACTCTTTTAGGTGTGTTATAAAATCGGTTGCATGCTGGTTGTGTTGATTGTACGCCACCCTAGCAACCCAGATTTCATAACCCATTTGCATGTTGGATTTCATTTCTGTGTTACATCTGGAATGTTGTCCCAGTGTCTGGATTCCATAGCAGCTACTCCATTTTTCTCCGAGCTGCCCAAATGGCTACTCTGATTTGGTGTGAGTGTGTGTTATACCCTGTGACAGATGTCCAGTGCGTATTCCTGCCTTTCACCCAGTTTTCCCAGGATAAGACCTAGGATTAGACCCATTGTGAGGACAAACTTGTCTAGACGATTTACAAAAGATTAATTAATCGCTATAAATTTGATTAAACTACACACTACATGTGCAGATCCGTTTAAGCTTTAATGGGCAGGTTCTTTTTGACTGAAAGATTTTAAAAACTAATCACGTACCTTGTTTTTTTAAAAATACTATGGTGACTCATGCCCTGATATTTGGGTATGCCTGTTTATTAAAGACCAGAGGAGAGATTTATAGCAGGCCATAATTAAATATTGAAGTTGACAACCTGTGACCAGAAGGTGGTCGAGCAGATATTAATCACATGACCTTTTGCTTTTGGGGCTAATTGTGTTTCGTACACACAAGACCAAAACAGAGAGAGAGTGGTGAGTCACTACACCTTTTGCTTCAGTGTTCTGTCCTTCTTCAAAACATAATGAAGAAAATGAAACGAAAAGGGGACATCAGTGTCCCTTTTTCGAGCAATATGGCAGTCTGACATCATTAGTGTCTGCTGGGCAGCGTTCAAAAAGCCATGTCCTCATAAAACAGACACACACACGCACACACCAAAAAAACCCTCCAAAAAACAACATAAAACATAACAAAACAAACATCCTTGATCAGATTAGTCTAGAAGAAGTAAAGATGTGTTCTGAGCAACAAGATAGGAATGGACAAGAAAGGTGACTCATCATAGGACTGCATAATGGTCAAGAGACCTTTGCACAGAGAGAGAGAAAGAGAGAGAAAGAGAGAGAGATTAATATAATCTTATGGGTCACAGTATCAGTAGATGCAGACAGGCCTTACCTCACTACTGACGTCAGAACCAAACTTCCAACGCTCATCTCTGCAACTATCTTGTTCTACCTCACTCTCTTACCCCTTTCACACAGTTCTTAAAATTCAGCCCTGGGCATGCACGGAGTGTGTGTGTAAACAAGGGTGGCGTAAAATCTCCTGCCTGCCTGAGATAAACAGCAGGCAGGTAGATGTGTGTGTGTGTGAGTGCATTTTGCAGAAAAGCTTCACACGTATTGTTCTTCTTTGCATAAAAGCTGAGCTACAGGCCCCAGGCTCTGCGGCACTGTGGCACAAAAGCAAAAAACACTCAAATCTGTGCACCAGGTTCCAAAGGCATGTAATTAGCATTTGCAATGGTGATTCTCGGCCAGTGGAAAACGATGGGATGTTCCCGAGGCACAGCCCTAATAATCAGAAGATGATTTGCAGATGCGTCAGTGATGACGTCTGCATTTAGAAAGGTTTGGCTGGAAAACCCTGTTCCCCTTTACTGTGCAACTGTCGAGGAGTTGTTGGCTATGTAAGTGCGAAAAATGTTGACATAATTTACCTGAATAAAGCCAAATACATGTAAGGGCTCACCACCTCGGGAATCCAGATTCAAGGGGAGGCCAATTGGGGGGTGATTCCTTGGTGCTGAAACAGCTAGGTGCTGATTGGTCTGTTGTTTATTTTATTAATTTTAGTCAACATCACATCGGTAAGGGGCAAATACACAAGTGACCTGTCAACCTAATGCACGTCTTTCAAATGTGGGAGGAAATCAGAGCACCCTGAGTAAACCCACGTGCACATGGGGAGGACATGCAAATGACACTCAGGCAAAGTCTGAGGTCACGATCGAGACAGGGAAGTTACCATTACTTTTTTGCTGTGATATCAGCCTCCACTCTTCTATGAAGGCTTTCTACTACATTTTGGAACTTCAGAATTCAGTTACAGTTACACAAGATCAGTTGTGAGGACATGTACCATTGTTGGCTGAGAAGGCCTCACAGTTGGCATTTCATCACAAATCTCATAAATGGCGTTTGAGGTCAGAGCCCTGTTAAGGACAAGTTCTTCCACATCAAACTCACTTCTTAATGAACCTTGCTAGGCTGCGCTGTGGTGCATGCAGCTAGCGCAGTCGCCTTATGGCTCCAGAGATCCCTGGTTTGATCCCAATCTTGGACACTCTTGGTCTGCGTGGAGTTTGTATGTCCTCCCTGTGTCCGTGTGGGTTTACTCCGAGTACTCCGGTTTTCTCTGCATTAGGCTAATTTAGTGAATGTGACTGACTAGAATCAATATTAAAAGCAAACTAGTGGCTAAGGTACTGAATTGTGGACCAGAAGGTTCAAATAATGAATATTCATATAGCTCGTTATCATGTCATTTAGCAGACACCCTTATTCAGAGTGACTTACAATTGATGCTGTCTTAATCCAATCAATTGTGGGTTAAGGGCCTTGCTCAAGGACCCAACAGTAGCAGCTTGGCAGAGGTGGGACGTGAACCAATCTTCCAGTCAATAGTCAAGTACCTTAAGCACTAGGCCACCACAGTCCCTACCTGATTATAACACTACCACTTTCAGTTAATTTCTTCCTCCAGGTACTTGGGGAGGAACGGTGAATCGGTGGGTAGCACCGTCACCACACGGGTTGGAGTGGCGTGGGCCCTTTCTGTGTGGAGTCTGCATGTCCTCCCTGTGTCTGCGTGGGTTTACTCTGGGTATTCTGGTTTCCTCCCACAGTCCAAAGACATGCGTGGTAGGTTAATTGATTACGCTAAATTATACTAACCTGAGTGTACATATATGACTAGTCTTGATGTAACCCTGTGTATAGATGTAACCTGAAATGCTGAAATGGCCGTTGATGCTGATAGCAACGTTAAATAAAGCAAATTAACAAACAAAAAAACAAATCCTCAAGGTACTCCTATGGCAAAATATGTCATACTCATTATGTACTAACCAGAAATATCAGAACAATATATTAGTACTAGAGAACTGATATTGAGCACGTATATTAATCTGCATGTATTGATGCATGTACTGGTATTTTATTATTTTATATTTTATTTTTATTGGTCACATATTAATCTGGGTATAATGTAATTCTGACCTTTCTTTCTTTGTTTCAATCTGCTTCCTGATCCAGTGGTACCTCAACAAATTCAGTTCTCGACGCATTCTTAGCGCAAGTACGTCTCCATGGGTCCTAAAAAAGGTTATATTGACTGCCAACTGAGAGAGAAACAGGAACTTAATGCTCCAGAACCCAGGCTGCAGTTAGCATTATCAGCTATGCTATTGCCTTGAGTTCACCAATAGAGCAAGTGTTTTGTTTTACTTTTCACTTTCAATCCATTACTCACTAAATTACATGAGATTTTTCAACACTTTGTTATAAACAAAGCTTTGCGTTAATGATTTTAGCCAACTGTAGGCTAATGTAAATGTTTTAAACATTAACTTACTTACCATTACTTATCATAGGCTCCGATATGATACAGTATAGACGCTCTATCAAACACTCGTTAAACTCCTCGGTGGAAACATATCCCCATCGATAAACATAGAGCACTTGTACAATAAAACTCCATAATATGTCTATAATACATTATAGAGTGAGGATTTTCTAAAAAAAGTTTGTTCGGTACCACTGTATCTACTACTCTCTTAGTGTTCTAACCAGTAGGAGAGGCAACACAAGAAAAAATGATTGAGTTTTACATTTCTTGATTCTAGACATCAAGACAACTTTCAAACAAAGCCTATAACTATGTAATGAGAGCTTTGCAACAGCTGCAGGGATCAAAGGCAAAACTGATTCAATCATTTCAGCATTTTTGTCATTCTGGACACACTGCAAAAAAAGAGAAAAAAAACACTACCCCATTCATACACTCAAAGCTAGGGGCATTTTTTCACATTTTAACACCATTTTTCCTGGTTAGGGTAGTAGGCGATGATCCTCTGACTTGCTTCTCATCCCTCAGGCACAGCTGGCAGGTACTGCCATTACTCAAACCCAGGTTTGTTAGGTGCACTATGGGTAATTTATGGTAGTCAAGCGATCAATCTATAGCTGCCTGTTTTTAAGATGTCGAAGTAAACCATGGACATGTAGATAGGAGGCTAAGCTGTACTCAAGACAGTAACCAGCAGGAAGACTCCATGCCTACTCCTCAGAATCCTGGAGGTATGCTACCTGCTGAACCACTAACATCTTTCGTTTTTTCATTTCATGGTATGTATATTCTCTGAAGGAAAAATGGATCTGCTTGATTGGTATCAATAAGGCTTTAAGAAGTGCTCGCTCGATCTGTTCCTTTTCACTTAATCAACATAGATGGAAACACATCTTCATATTTTTGCTTCCAACTCATCATGTACATCATATATCCTATACCTTATTGATATATTGACTGAGATTTTCAACTTCTTTTCTGCTTCAAAGGACCCATATGGAGCCTTTTTATACTGTGAGATCAGTGTTACACTTGGAGTGTATTACTTGGAAAAATATTTTTTTCACTGCAGAAATCAAATATCGTTCATGATTGCAGCTATAGAAAATAAGCCATTGTGCTGTGTGACAAACACTGTGGTAGAATCATGATTATTTATTTTCAATCCAATAAAATTGTTTCTCTGACATGGAGTGAGGGATGGATGGTCTCAATCTGTTTTCACCTGTCTGTCACAAGTACTGAGTGAGAGCATATTGTACATCTGCACAGGGTGCACCGTGGTGGACAGTGGCTGGATGAGAGTTCAAACTGGAGAACATTTAAAAGGAATGAATGACATTAGTCTGTAGGAAAGAACAAGGTGACATAAGCAAGGATTCATATCCCAGAAGTTAAATCAGTTCATCTGGACATAACGTTTTGTGGGAGAAACCTTTCGTCACTTATCTAAGTGACTAATCAATAACTAATTACATTTTCTGTTTTCTCTCCAAGCTGTGTTCCTGTACCAGTTCCTGCCCCACACATGATGTTCATCCCCTGCAGCTTCACTCAAGCTGCTTCCGTCATCAGCTCCAGCCCCACCATACCGTGGCAACACCAGAGGACAGCAATCCTCACCCTCCTCCGGTTGGCTGGGGTTAAAGTCCCGCCAATGACTTTCCTGCTTAGATTCAGGATCCTAGAGTGGCAGTGTATCGGACTACTTAATGCAGATGTGCATATTTCACATTTTATTTGAACTATGACTCCATGACTTTAGTTTCATTATTAGATTTATCATCTACGCCGCCCAAGGAGGTTGGGTCCCTTATTGAGTCATGGTCCTCCCAAGGTTTCTTCCTCATAAAAATTAGGGAGTTTTCCCTTGCCACTGTCGCCCTTCATCCTTGAAAGAGTGGCCACTGGCCTGTAGGTGGGTGTAAACCGCAGAGTGCTGCCCTGATGAGGTATGTCATGCCATCCGTTTTGCTAGTGGCTGTTTGGTTTCCCTGATGTACAATTCCTGGCAATCCTCCCGGCACTTAACAGCGTACACTACATTACTCTGTTTGTGCTGGGGGACCCGATCCTTGGGGTGGACCAGTTTATCATTTTGGAATGGCACATCCTGTTTATGTATCTTAGGTAAGCCATACATGGAAGCAGAACAACTGCGAATGAAAGTTTCAGCCTGCCTTCATCAGCATAGAGGAGAGGAGAGGAATGCAGTCATGACTCTTAGTAAGGACAAAGGCAGGTGCACTGTTTTATTAAACCAGACAGACTATCATAAGAAAGTTATGACTCTTCTTAGAGACAATAACACATATGAGTCTCTGAAACGAGATCCTGACAGTGGGTACAAGCTTTAGGAACAGGACAATGGTATTGACCGGCCTGTGTACCACAGATTATACCCAGGGGAGGCTACACCTAGTCTGTACGGCTTACCTAAGAAACCTAAACAGGATGTGCCATTATGGCCCATTATGGTTTGTATGATCAACTCAGTGACCTACAACATCTCCAAGTCTGGCATCGATCCTCAACCCGTTGGTAGGCAGCATGGATCATCACATTCAGAACACTATGGACTTTGTAGATAAGGTGCGGGATGTCATTATGGAGACGGATGAAACAATGGTCTCGTTTGATGTCATATCTCTCTTCATGTGCGTTCTAGTTGCTGAGGGAGTAGAGGTCTGAATGAATGAATGAAACTACAGGATGACCCCACTCTCAGCAATAGGACCACCCTTAACTCGGACCAGGTGTGTTTGCTTCAGGAGCTGTGTCTTCAATCCACCTATTTCACATACAGAGAGCAGTACTATAGGCAAAATCCTGGATGCACTATGGGTTCCCCAGTTTCATCTATCGTGGCCAACCTGTATATGGAAGAAGTGGAAAAGAAGGCACTAAAGATCCTATTCAGGGACACCACCCAGCCATTGGTTCATAGTCACCAGAACACTGTACCACCAAGCAGACAGCGTCCGCACTGACACAGTGGCCAAGGATGGGGAGAAATCTCACATTAAGCAGGCCCTGGGCAAATGTTTTGAACCTTCGTCAAAGCCGGTAAGACACAAACAGTGCTCCAGGAGATCGAAGAGAGGAGAACAACAACCGCAATCTGAACGTAAACCAGTGGTGATTCCATACCCTGCAGTAGCATTGGAACAATTGAGACGCATATTTTTCTCTGTGTCTTTCAAACCCGAAAACATGCTACGCCAGAAATCGGGTCTCCCAGCACAAACAGAGTAATGTAGTGTACGCTGTTAAGTGCCGGGAGGATTGGCAGGAATTCTACATCGGGGAAACCAAACAGCCACTGGCGAAACGGATGTACGGGACTGTGTAGCCTAGCGGGTAAGGTACTGGACTATGGACCCAAAGGTTCAGGGTTCAAATCCCACCTCTGCCAAGCTGCCACTGTTGGGTCATTGAGCAAGACCCTTAACCCACAATTGCTTGGATTGTAAGACTGTACCAATTGTAAGTCGCTCTGGATAAGGGCGTCTGCTAAATGCTGTAAATGTAATGTAAATGTAAATGTAATGTACACCATAGAAGAGCTACCTCATCAGATCAGGACTCTGTGGTTTACACCCACCTACAGGCCAGTGGACACTCTTTTAAGGATGAAGACGTGCAGATCCTTGATAGGGAGGAACAATGATTTGAACACGGAGAAAAAGAAGCCATTTTTGTAAGAAGGGAACGTCCATCCCTGAAACGAGGAGGGGGCCTCAGAGTACACCTCTCACCATCTTACAACGGAGCCATCGCAGCCCTTCCCCAATCCTGTGTGAATGGCACACGTGGCCATTGTCGTTAATGGTTTTGGTAATCTGCATATTAAACTGATCACCGGTCCCATTGTTATGCAATGGTGCTGGTACCAGTTGTTATGCAAAGGTGCTGTATATAAGATTGGGGAAGTTTTCCAACTAGCTGAGACTGAAGAAGTCACTTAGATGAGTGACGAAACGTTCCTCCCACAAAACCGTATATCCAGATGGACTGATTTAACTTCTGGGATTTTTTAACCTAGATTATTGAGTATGCCTCAAGACAAGCATGCTTATGTGCCTATACAATCACTTGTATGTACTGGATTTAATTTTTGACAGAGCTAAGAAGACTTGAGGTCTGGGACCTCTAAGCTAACTTCTGCCACTTAAACATAAAGTAGAATAGGGCTGAACATAAAATGACTCTCTCTGTATTGCACTATTTGCAGTTTGGAAGAATGGCATTTATGTAACGGCTTTACATACGTTCTGTTAAACAGGTCATTGACCGGATATTACTATATTCACATGTTTTATGCTTAGTCACATTTTAGGCTAAAGTAATGTAATCAGGGGTGAGAGTAGCTCGGAATGGTCAGGTACTGCATCCCGCTAAAAGATCCAGTAGTGGTATTCAGTACTGGAAAGATGGAAGACCAGCTGCCACGTTCAAAACAAGTTAGTTCATTCAGTCTGACGCTTGAGAAGAGACTACTGGACATGTCTCAAATGACGCCTATTCCCTACTTAGAGCACTACTTAAAAAAATAACAAACATTTCAACGAACAGCCATTAAATGTTAAATAATGAGTTATCTAAACTATTCCTGAACATAAATGGGTGAAAACAAATGAACATTTCTGTGATTTCATGTCCAACATAGTGCACTACATAGGGCGGAGGAAGACATTTGAGACGGTGCAATTAGTCTCGGTTCCAGAGAAAAGGTAACTCTGTCTTGGCAACCGTTAGAATTGAAAATGCAGAAGAGACTTTCATTCATTAGATTCAACTTTAGAAGTGATTCTGTGAATAAAATGGTGATTATTGTTGTTCAGAAACACACATCCACAGTAACTGACAGCAGGCTTATTTGTCTTAGAGAAATGTAGAAACTCAGGTTTTACTTCTAGCAATGTCTAGATGTTTACTGAAATAATATGGGGGGAAAAATAAGCATTTAAGAAAATGCATGTTTGCTGAATACTGCAGAGTTGTGTGTAATAGATAGAACTTTATTGATCCGTGTAGTTAACGTAAAGTAAATCAATATTCATGAAAATAGATGAAATTAAAAAATATGCAAACAAAACATCAAAGTATGACATAAATAGTATTTATTGCAATAAAAATACACATGCTATCAATCCATAGCTGCCTGTTTGTAAGATGTGGGAGTAAATCGTGGACATCTAGGCAGGAAGCCAAGCTGTATTCAGACAGTAACCAGAAGGGACACTCAGTTCTTATTCCCTAGGACCCTGAAGGTGTGCTACCCGCTGAACCAAAAACATTTTGTTTTTCGTTTGATGGTAGGAAGAATAAGTTTTAAGGGCAGAATTCGGTTCTACTTGAAATGGATCTACTTGATTGGTTTCAGTCTGGCTTGATGAAATGCTTGCTTGCTCTGCTCACAGATAAAAACACATCTTCATATCTTTCTTTGTAACTCATCAAATACATCATACATGTACCATATATCATATACATCAAATACATCATATACCATATATCATATACCCTATATTGGTATGACTGAGCTTTTGAATTTATTTCTGCTTTGAAGGACCCATATGGGGCCAGTTTATCCTCTGATTTCAGCATTACACTTGTAGTGTATTACTTGGGAAAAAAATTGTTTTATTATAGAAATCAAATACCTTTTATGATTGCCACTACAGAAAATAAGCCATTGCGCTGTGTGGCAAACACGATAGTAAAATCATGATTATTTATTTTCAATCCAATAAAAATGTTTCTCTGTGATGGACGAAAGACGGATTTCGAGTGGTTCCTCAAGGATTTTGAACCTTGTAAAATCTTCTGTATTTCTGCATAAATTTGCCCTACAGCATCATCAGATTTTCACAGACTTGATACAAATAGATAAAAAGAAAGTAGAGGAACACTGAACAACGATGGTGTGCAGGGTTGCAAGGAGATCTTTAGGAGATCTGTAGTTTGCTAAAGATCACATAGACAAGCCATGAGGCTACTGGAAAAGCTTTGTGGATGTGTGAGAACAAAATAGACCTTTTTTATTGAAATGAGAAGCATTATCCCAACTGTGAAATGCAGCATCTGGGTCAGGATGGTTTGCCATCATTGATGGAACAACACATTCTGAATTATACCAGCAAGGAACATGTCAGTACATCTGTCCATGAAGTGAAAACCAAGTGAATGTGGGTTATGCTGCAAGACAAAGACCTTAAGCATGTTGTTCCACCAAAGAATTGTTCATTTTAAATGTTAATTTTAACTTTATTCCAATGGAAATGCACTGAAAGGAGCTGAACTGAGCAGTTCACGTGAAAAAGTCCACCAATGTCCCAGAGTTTCACCAGTTCTGTATGAAGGAAAGGGTTAAAGTTTTTTCAAGCCAGTGTTCAGAACTGATCAAAAAGTTACCAGAAACATTTAATTGAACTTATTGCTGCACAAGGGAGTCACACAAGATACTGAGAGCAACAGTTTGCATACTTTTACCTTTCAAAGATGTGTAATATTGGTTTGTTGTCCTCAATAAATAATGTCCAAGTATAATACTTTTGTCTCATTTGTTTAATTGTTTTCTCTTGATCTACTTTATGTGTGGTGAAAATCTAATGATGTTTTAGGTCATAAATATGCAGCCAAAATTCTGAAGGATTCACAAACCTTCAAGCACTGCTGTAAACCCAGTTAAAGTTTTACACAAATGTCAGCTGGAAATGTGATTTTCGAAGTTTGGGGAGACAGACAGGGATGCTGGGAGAGTGTAATACCCCTCTTTTTCTACACCCATCTAATTATTGTGTGTGTGTGTGTGTGTGTGTGTGTGTGTGTGTGTGTGTGTGTTAATTAGACTCTGGATGCTGCTCTTTGTCTGCCAGCCCATCCGACTATACCACTCTGAATACTAATGCATGCATTATCAACACCTTCACCCACCTATGCCAACCGGAAGTACAGTGACCTTTGTATTGAGCAGCTGTGACCATGCATTTTATTTCTATGTGTCTGTGTTTGCGTGTGTGTGTCTGAAGCTAGGACAGACCTCCAGGTACCAACCTGAAAATCTGGATGGTCATGAGATACTGCAGGGATTTTGCATTCAACTAATTAAACACATCTGATGCAAATAAGCCCATTTACAACATTTAGCAGACATTTTTATTCAGGGCAGTTTCAATTTGAGCTGATTAGTTGAAGGTTTAGGGTTCTATTCCATGTACTGCCAAGCTGTTGGTCCATTGAGCAAAGCTTTAACTCACAGTTGCCTAGATTGTGCATTGTTAGATTGTATCAGTTGTTAAGTTGCTCTAGAAATGGGTGTCAGCCAGATGCTGTAAACAGAAACCAGAGACGTGTACGTTTAAAACTTTGCCTTGTTGGATCTCTCTATTCATAAGGTCTTATAATTTATTGTTTCATCTTGATGATAGATCAGGGTTACAGTTGGACTAGAGCCTATCCTGGAAATACTAGATGTTAGGGACCTGGACAGTGTATCAATTCATTATAGGGTCTTGCTCAAACCTTTACAGGAGCAATTTAGAGTAACCTGTTAGTACAATGGAGGAATCCCAGAATAACATGCATTATATGTTATATTACTTTATTTCCATATTTTATTCATTTACACTTTTGTCTTATATGCTTTACATTATTTCTAATTTATTAGTCAACACATTATTACATTTTATTTGAATTATATACAGCCCCAAATCATTGTTTTGCATTGTTTTGTTGATAAATTCATGAACGTCCCTGGAAAAGATGTCGTCTTGAAGGCAGCTTATGTTGCTCTAAAATCTCAGTGTACTTTTCTGCATTAATGCTGCCATCACAGAAGTGTCAGTGATGGTCCATCCCAGAAGCCGACTTTTCAGATTTGCTGTTGCATTTTTTAATTAATTTGTTCTCTCTTTTAATATTTATTTTGCTTCTGTTTATTTAAATTATTACTACCAATTTAGTAATTACATAACCCTTTTTGAGGCTTGGTCCTCCCAAGGTTTCTTCCTTATAACGTTTAGGGAGTTTTTCCTTGCCACTGTCGCCCCAGGCTTGCTCAATTTGGGATTGGTCTGAGATAACAGAAGACAAAAGAAAATTGAAAAGTTGCTTGAGACAATGCTCCATAGTAAAAAGTGCTATATAAATAAATCTGACTTTGACTTTAACATGGAGAGAGCATGCCAAATTCCATGCAGAAGCCAGTGAACTGAATCCAAGACATCAAAGTTGTGCAGCACCACCACTACCTTCTACACCACCACAATGATTAGGTCTGCTGTTTCTGCACAGTGCCACACTGCTCAATCTCTGACTTGCAGTTTGCATGTCCTCCCTGTCTCTGTGTGGGTTTTTCTGGGTTTCTCCAACATCCCATAAATTGCCTAAGTGTGAATGCGTTTGACTAGTATCGTTCTAACCTTGCTTCTGTCACGAATAGCCACTGATGCTGATGTGACATTAAATGAATAAATAAATACCCTACCCTACCTTAAGATTAGGTATGTTAGGACACTTTTAGGACAGCATTTTGTCATTATTACACAATAGCACACCCGCATGGCAGTGTTTACCTCTAAACAGGCACTCGTGGTCCCCCAGCAGTTACATAGAGGCCAATTTGGAAAAGGTTACTGATGTTCATTTGTTACCCATTCATCTTGGTTTGGCTTCAAATTCCCAGTAGGTTTCAGATGTGTTATATTACCTAATGGCCCTGTCCATTGCCGTGGAATTCAGATGACAGATATGCAAAAAGAATCAGTCCAAAATCAGAAGTCGAAGAAATGAACAGCTTTATTGAAATTGCTCGAGCAAGCCCATGGACCGTGTGTCAAACAGGACAGTCAGCCACGATCTGATCTTCAGTGGTTCCCAGGACCATTTTATACCAATTTTACAAGTCCCCATAACGCGCGCCACAGTTGTATAGAAGAACTAGGTAACCGAGAGGGGAGAATACACATTTTAATACCAATTTTACAAGTCCCCATAACGCGCGCCACAGTTGTATTCAAAACAAGCCCGTCTGGCCTGCTCTGGAGACAATGGTGGAGGTTTCTTTCCCATACCACTTTTTTATATATATATATCAAAACACTCTTCACTCACTTCTCTCTTTCTGTATCAAGTAATATATTCACTAAATATACTTAGCCCATACCTTGCGTGGTTAATGCCAAACAATTAATGCTCTAATACATAATTAATCATTTTTATGGCCTATCCACGGACCAAAGCATTCAACAACTTGCATACGTAATCACCAGAGTCAAAACAATGCCCGAGAGGTTGGTTTTGGAACACGGTGTGTAAGGGCACAAGGCCTCATCTCTTACAGTAAACACATCTGTAGTCCCACCATTGACATATAGCAGAAATGGGGATCAGAAACTCAGTTGATTGACAAGCCTCTTATCAAGGCTATGGGCCAGATGTCTTGGAACTAGAGCTCTAGGCAACTTCTTACTTACACATTTTCTCATAACATACTGGGCACTTCTGCAAGTTATTCTCATAACAAACTTAGTCACCTCGGAAGCTCAGACCATATTTGGGCACTGACAGTCCAAACCAACTCTGGGCACTTGTTTAGGCTTCCCAAGCAGCTCTGATAGCAGGACCAGGTGCTTGTATTACACTGAAATTATCCCCATCAACTTCTAGTAGCTTCCCTGAATTCCGTTACAGCTTAATTAAATATATGTGATATTCAAATGCTCATACTAATTATATTTGTCTTTATTAGCTCTAAAGGTTGATCACTTAGTTTGAGGGCCTCTGGGATCCACAGATTCAGACACATGCTCGACCTTGAAGATAAGGGCTCAGAGCACACAGCTCTCTAACCAAAACAGAGTCGAGCCCACACTTAAAAATGATCACACAGTATATGAAGACAGTAAAAAGAGTAATATGATGTCTTCTAATGCTTAATATGACTTCTACGTAATGATTAATAAACATGCAAAATAATGTAATGAGTAAATGAATAATAATGAAGTAAGTGATTAAGCATGCAAAAAACTGAATACTATGAAAAGTCCCATTGATGCTACCACACCATTTTTAGAGATATTGCCATTTCTATAATCTGATCCTCAAACATGACGCTCACTTCATTCCTCTATGCATGTGTACTCTTTACCTACCACTACACCCTCCACTTCCCACCTATTAGTGAATTTGCAAGGAAAAAGTCCCTGAATGTTGTGTGTCACGCTTAGGGATTGGAAGGACAAAGGAGGTAGACATACATCCAAGTGATCGTGATTTATTTACAGTGAACATGTTGAATAGTATACACAAACCATGCAGACATAAACTAAGAATTATAACTAACACAACAACCATCTAACACATGAGACAGACCACCAAGGCTAACGCTAACCAAACAAAGCTAACAAGGCTAACACAACAACAACAACAACAAGGCTAATCATTAAACACCGCTTAAACATGAAGCGAATAACAAACAAATACCAAAAACTACACAAGGGAACAGAGACCGAGATACAAAGAGGCAGGACAAGGAGAAGGAGACAAACCAGCAAGGGAGACAGGAGCAAACTGGGAGCCAAGACAAACCACCATGTGAAGAAGTCAGACAAAGGAAGTGCACAGGGCGAAGGGTATTTATTGGAAAAGACAGCAGGTGGCATACATACAGTGGGGTAAAAAGGTATTTGGTCAGTCACTGATTGTGCAAGTTCTCCTACTTAGAAAGATGAGAGAGGTCTGTCATTTTCATCATAGGTACACTTCAACTAAGAGAGACAAAATGAGAAAAACAATCCAGGTAATCACATTGTAGAATTTTTAAAGAATTTAATTGTAAATTATGGTGGAAAATAAGTATTTGGTCAATAACAAAAGGTCAACTCAATACAAACATAACCTTTGTTGGCAATGACAGAGGTCAAACGTTTCCTGTAAGTGTTCAGCAGGCTGGCACACACTGTAGCTGGTATTTTGGCCCATTCCTCCATGCAGATCGCCTCTAGAGCAGTGATGTTTTGGGGCTGTCGCTGGGCAACATGGACTCTCAACTCCCTCCACAAATTTGCTATGGGGTTGAGGTCTGGAGACTGGCTAATCCACTCCAGGACCTTGAAATGCTTTTTATGGAGCCACTCCTTCATTGCCCGAGCGGTGTGTTTGGGATCATTGTCATGCTGGAAGACCCAGCCATGTTCCATCTTCAATGCTCTCACTGATGGAAGGAGGTTCACGATACAGTCGTTCTGTCCCCTCTGCAGTAAAACAGGCCCAAAGCATGATGTTTCCACCCCCATGCTTCCCAATAGGTATGGCGCAACTCAGAATTCTTCTTCCTCCAAACTCGGCAAGTTGAGTTTTTACCAAAAAGTTCTATTTTGGTTTCATCTGACCACATGATATTCTCCCAGTCCTCTTCTGGATCATCCATATGCTCTCTGGCAAACTTCAGACAGGCCTGGACATGTACTGGTTTAAGCAGGGGGACACGCTTGGCACTGCAGGATCCGAGTCCCTCTCGGCGTAGTGTGTTACTGATGGTAGCCTTTGTTACTTTGGTCCCAGCTCTCTGCAGGTCATTCATCAGGTCCCTCCGTGTAGTTCTGGGATTTTTGCTCTGGGATTTTGACCCCACGGAATGAGATCTTACATGAGTCCCCAGATCAAGGGAGATTATCAATGGTCTTGTATGTTTTACAATTGCTCCCACAGTTGATTTATTCACACCAACCTGCTTGCCTATTGTAGATTCACTCTCCCCAGCCTGCTGCAGGTCTACAATTTTCTTCCTGGTGTCCTTTGACAGCTCTTTGGTCTTGGCCATGGTTGAGTTTGGAGTCTGACTGTTTGAGGCTGTGGATAGGTTTCTATTTTACAGATAACGAGGTCAAAC
>JAJAGP010000962.1:0-27520 GCA_025084515.1 Ancistrus triradiatus | reverse complement strand
GGTTCCAGTTGGTGCTCACTTCGGACCCTATGAGGGAGATCTGGTAGATAAAGAGGAAGCCATGAACAGTCCATACTCCTGGGTGGTGAGTTATTTGTGGAGAAGTAATAAAAGTATGCCAGGTATATTTCAGCACAAACTGGGCTGTTTGGTGGTTTTTGCAGATATATAAGAGTGGGCAGTTTGAGGAATACGTAGACGCCAAAAGAGAGACCCATGCTAACTGGTTGAGGTGGGGATTTATTTAACCATTCATTCTACTGTTCTTTATTTGATGGAGATCTCTTCACCTGTCATTCCTAAATTGTCTTTCAGGTATGTGAATTGTGCTCATAATGATAAAGAGAATAATTTGGTAGCATTCCAGTACCGAGGAGGGATTCACTACCGCTGCTGTCGACCCATCCAATCAGGACAGGAGCTCTTGGTGTGGTATGAGGAAGAGTATGCTAAAGATGCTGGTGCCACATTCAGCCACCTTTGGAACAAAAAGAGCTCTTTACGCAGTAAGAATTTTGGTTTTCCCAATGCATGGTTATTTTCTTTCACATAGTCATGACATACAGAGGTATTCATCCTCTAAATGCCACTAGTACTTCGTCAGTGAGGTGCAGCAATAAGTCTGAATATTAGGCAATCATGGTAGAATTTTCACTTAATTAATTTCTGGTAATACCCAAAGAGGGTTTTGTAGAATGTTATCTCACAGTTGGGTTAACTCACATCAAACTTAATTCGACCAGATTTATGATCATATTTTTCCATCTCAGTTTGTTTTTGTCTCTTTTTGTTGCAGAAATGACCAACTCCCTCTCCTTCTCATGCTCATTGTGTCTGTTTTCATTCACGACTCAAATTTACCTCCATAAACACATCAAGAATTGCCACACTGAGGAATATTTGAGAATGCTGAAATCGGGAGAGATTAAATATGAGGATCTGATGAACACAAAAGCAGACTCTTCCAGGCCAGAAGATGAAATTTACTACTGCTCCAAATGTGGGAAGAATTTTAGCCAACACAGTTATTTTAAAACACACCTCTGTATTCACTTAGTGAAGGTTTATCACTGCTCAGAGTGTAATAAGAGTTTTACTAAACAGGCCACTCTCAGATCACACCAGCTCATTCACACTAGAAAAAACCCATACGAGTGTTTAGAGTGTGGAAAGAGCTTTTCTCACCAGGATTACTTTCTAGAACATCAACGCATTCACACAGGAGAGAAGCCGTATCACTGCTCAGTGTGTGGAAAGAACTTCCGAATAATACAGTACCTTAAACGACACCAGCGTAGTCACACTCAAGAGAAGCTGTATCAGTGTTTACAGTGTGAAAAGAGTTATACTAACCAGTTTTACTTTCAAGCCCACCAGCGCTTTCACACAGAAGAGAACTTGTATACTTGCTCCGACTGTGGAAAGAGCTTCCTGAAGAGAAATTTCCTTAAACAACATCAACGCATTCATACAGGAAAGAAAACACATCACTGCTCAGAGTGTGGAAAGAGCTTCCTCAAGATGTGTCTCCTTAAACAACATCTACGCATTCACACCGGAGAGAAGCCGTATCACTGCTCAGAGTGTGGAAAGACCTTCAGTCGGATAGATGCTCTTAAACAACACATGCGCATTCACACCGGAGAGAAACCGAATCGCTGCAGAGTGTCTCTGGAAGAGTTTTAGTGAGAAAGGTGGTCTACCACATAAATGTAAATGAATTAATCAAGTTAACTTAATAATTTTTATATTACAAACGTACATTTGCTTACCTAAGACCTGCTGAAGGTGAAATAAATGTTCGTGTCTTTGCGACTCTCTAGGATCAGGAACCGGATTCATAAAAGTGTCTTAAGAAAGAAAATCTTCTTAAATGTGTGTTTTTTCTTCACTTATTCTTCAAATAACTTTGTAAGGTTTAACTCTATCTTTTCTTAACTCTCTTCTTAAAAACAATTCCAAGTACAAGTGGTGTTTTTAAATGTTTTCGTGACTTTGCCATAACCTCACACTCGTCTTAGGCTGTAAAAGTTGAACGAGGTAAGCGTCGTAATTAAAAACGTTAAACAGTTTAGTAATTAGAAATAAGATCAGCATGTTTCCAGGTCAAAAGTTTAAAAGCCTTCCAAGTGAAGGTCATTCTTGAACTATGAAAAATGTCTTTATGAGAAGAGGATTTGGATTTTGCTGTCGTTGATGAAACTAAATAACGTTAAATACAAATTCAATGTGTCTCGTGCCATATACAGCTCTAAAATGCAGTGTAACCTACGTAAGAAAATCTGAGGAAATTATTTTGATTTTCTTAAGATAATACTTCTTAGGTATTTAAACGTCAATGTGTCATCCCGTCTTCAAAAAATGCTTGATTTATTCAAAATCCTTTTCTCCGTCACATTTCTAATTAAAATTTGCTAAACACTCTAATGACCAAATCGTCCTCTAACTTAGCAGAAATTCTTCTTCACCATAGCAGACTTTTTGAAGTGATATGACGTTTGTTTTCAAACGTCCATGTACTAGCAGCACAACTTCAAACATGTCAACAGCAAACGAAGGAACAACACACGATTATTGTGAAATGTCAGAAAAATGAAACAGTAGAAAGAACAACTGCAAAATCGTCTAATATATACAGACAGAGAATTTGAGTTGCGAGTTTTTTTCTTTACAACTGGAATCATTAATTACATCTCAGAACTCAACTCACTCTCCAGTCCAGTAGGTGGTGGCAATACACTATTTAGGTGGTTATCAATCGACTAAAGAAGAAGGAAAACAAAGGAGTGGGTGATATATTGATGTTATTTATTCTGTTGCAGATACAATAAAAGAGTTTTACTGTGAGAGGATTTCAAGTGTTTAACTTCATTCAGCTTTAAAGCACGAGGTAAGAGACACTAAAGCTGCTAAACTCAAATGTTCGCAGAGATAACGTGGTCTTTATGAGTAAAATATTGAATTGATTTACGTATTCAGAACAGTAAATATCCTAAATGTAAGCAGGATGAGGGTTACACAACCAGAGTATTTAGATATTGCTCGAACAAACAATTCATTTCAACAAATAAACCCAGTTCATTGTGTAGCCTAATTGTTATTTGATTTCTAACTTACTAACAACAAACCAAAAATATTTAGAAGAGTAATTGTTAAATATGTTCTGCATGTGTAATATTTAATTGTAATAATCTCAGGTTCAGTTTATTTCTGTAAAAGAACAGCTTTTTTAACAGCTAAATCTGGACCCCAGATGATCATCCAGAGGTAACAGTGTGGAGTTTATAAGGAAAGCAGGTTCAAAATGAGAAACCCAATGTCCTCTGGGTGAGACTGTGCGCAGGGTTAAATGCTTAACCATTCTTATTCATTCTTATTCATTATTTGTTTCAGTTTTTCTGAAAGTGCTCTAATGGAATCAGCTGAAAGCAGATGAGTTCTTTTGGAGAGTCTCAGGTACAGAATCCAGTATAAACTAATTCTGATAAATCAAGGAATTCCTTTATCAAACACCAGAATGGAACACTCCATGTAAGATCCTTTGGCATGGTTGTATGTAGTGGTTTGAGTATTTTAAGACCGTGCTGATCTCCACCACAATAGACTCTAATGTTACACAAAATAGTTCTAAATCAACCCAAAACGACCAGTAAGCAGCAGTTATGTTGGTGAAAACCTCTAGGTGATGGAGGTCAGAGAGAATAACCAGACTTTGTGGAGGTGAAAGGAGGTTACAGGTAATTTTAATATAGGGGAGATCCAAAATGCTTCAAGCACAACATGCCCTACCTTGACATGGTAGTAAAACACCTCCACACCTGTATCTAGAACCAGGATTTATGATCACAGGATCACTGAAGTTTAGAGAAAACAGTATTGTTTAGTTTGATGGCTTAGAGTTTACTCCATGAACCAACCTGCCTTGTGCTAACAGTTCGCACTGGTTATGTAATGCCATGATTTTCATGGAACATGTTAGTCACTATAATACCGATTGAGCAATTTTTTGAAGGCCACAATCTGGATTTTGGTTGACCATCTGTACCTGCTGTATTGTTTGACTTGTGTTGTGTACAAAATAAAATCTAAAGCTACTTTCAGTAACTGATCAGATTTTGTAAACTAAAATAAAAACACTGTTGAAACAGCTCTGTATGTCCTTGTTAAATAAATGTTGTTGTTTGATCGTTAGCTTTGTGAGGATGTGAAAACGACTTTAGATAGAGGAACATCAGGATCTTTGGGACTCGTCACCTCTGGGTTACTGATGAAGACTATAAAAGAGGAAGAACGTAAAGGTAAGATAACAGGACAGGAGTTCTTTCTGGAGCATTATTAATGTTACCCTAATTATCTTTAGTATCACAATTGGATGTCCAGTCCCACCAGAGACACTTTTTTGTAGAGTTTTTGTACTTTACATGTTTGTGTGCAGTTTGTATTTAATCTAAAATGATTGACCTCCAGGTGGAGGAACACCAAGATCTCTGGAACATATCACACCTTTGGACCAACAGAATGGAGAAATCCTGAAGCAGCCTGTAAAAGAGGAAGACCCTGATGATGTTTCCCTCTGTAAGAGAACATGGTGCATTAGAGTCCAGGAACTTACAATGTTAGAAGCCTAGAAATAAAGGAAGGGAAAATGATCAACCAGAGTCTAGAGCATAGGAATGTTAAGCTAGTGCAGAAACTTCAATTTCGTCCCCTATCAGCCTTGGAAGGACCCAATTTTGTTAGCGAAGAACTGTGGAAATAATTATTTGATTACAACTTATTTAAAGTATTTATCAGGATTAAAGTCTTGTTACCGTTTTTGTCTTTTCTTCTTCCAGACTGTGAGGAGTGCAGAACCTTCTTCATCAACAAGTGTGAGGTTCATGGTCCAGCTCTCTTCATCTCTGATAGCCCCGTTCCCATGGGGGTCACAGGTCGAGCCAGACAAACCCTTCCACCTGGCCTAGAGATTGGGGAGTCTGGTATTTCTGATGCAGGTCTGGGAGTGTTTAATAAGGGGGAGATGGTTCCAGTTGGTGCTCACTTCGGACCTTATGAGGGAGATTTGGTAGATAAAGAGGAAGCCATGAACAGTCCATACTGCTGGGTGGTGAGATATTTTTGGAGAAATATAAAATTTGCATTAAATTATAAATATAATAAATATGTTTCTGAATAGATTCTGATTCCAGATATCATGAACATTTTGGTTTGTGCCAGCTCTTTTGGTTTCTTTTGTCACTTTTTAAAACTCCTCCACCAATTCTGTTCAGTTTAATAGGTATTACTCCAGGTGGTATCAACACTGCTGGCAGTAAAGCAGTACTTTAAGTATTGTTGTCTCCAGCAACAGATCAGCTTAACCTCACATTCAGAAGAAAATACATAAATCTTACTGCATAGTGTGGATGCGTTGAAAATATAACTGTTCCTTTTTGCAGATATATAAGAGGGGGCAGTTTAAGGAATACATAGCCGCCATAAGAGAGACACATGCTAACTGGATGAGGTTGGGATACAATAATAACTTGTGACTTTAATTCTAGTGTTTTTTTTATTGTTATGAAATATTTGTCTCTATCCAAGCTACTAAACGATCTTTTTGCACCCTGATTCGTTCATGTTCCATCTTTTGTTCCATTTCTTAATTTTCTCTCAGGTATGTGAATTGTGCTCGGAATGATGAAGAGAATAATTTGGTAGCATTCCAGTATCGAGGAGGGATTCACTACCGCTGCTGCAGACCCATCCAATCAGGGCAGGAGCTCTTGGTGTGGTATGAAGAAGAGTATGCTAAAGATGCTGGAGCCACATTCAGCCACCTTTGGGACAAAAAGAGCTCTTTAAATGGTAAGGGTTGTGGTTTTGTTTTTGGAGGTGTGAATTGGGTCCAGATTAATTTCTACTAAAAGCAAGTGGTGTTGAAGAGCACGGTGGATAATCCTATTGACTTGAGAACAGGTTAAGATCTTAAGCTTTTTTTATGCTTCATTTTAGAAGCTTTTAAATGGCCAGGTGGAAGTCCTTAATTTGTGGTCATACCAGAGGATTGTGTAGAATGTTATCGTCAAGTTAGTTCTACCATGTTTTTTTTTTTCTTTTTTACCAGAAATGGCCAACGCCCTGTCCTTCTCCTGCTCGTGGTGTCTGTTTTCGTTCACGACTCAAATCTACCTCCATAAACACATCAGGAATTGTCACCATGAGGAATACGTGAGAATGCTGAAATCGGGAGAGATTAAATATGAGGATCTGTTATACCCCAAACCATACTCTTCCAGACCGAAAGAACAAGACATTTTCACCTGCTCAAAATGTGGGAAGAATTTTAGTGAACACAGTTATTTTAAAACACACCGCTGCATTAATGCATTGAAGCTGCATCGCTGCTCACAGTGTAATAAGACTTTTACCAGTCAGTCTAGTCTCAAATCACACCAGCTCATTCATACAGGAGAAAATCCATATCAGTGCTTGGAGTGTGGAAAGAGCTTTAAACACCAGAATTCTTTTCAAGCACACCAACGCATTCACACAGGAGAGAAGCCGTATCAGTGCTCAGAGTGTGGAAAGAACTTCCGTATGATTGATTACCTGAAACAACACCAACGCATTCACACTCAGGAGAAACCGTATCAATGTTCACAGTGTGGAAAGAGTTTTACTCACAGGATGTTCTTTCAAGCCCACCAGCGCATCCATACAGGAGAAAAGCCATATCATTGCTCAGACTGTGGAAAGAGCTTCATTAAGATGAGTCACCTTAAACAACATCAACGCACTCATACAGGAGAGAAGCCGTATCAGTGCTCAGACTGTGGAAAGAGCTTCAGTCGGTTAGATACCCTTAAACAGCACCAGCGTATTCACACCGGAGAGAAGCCGTATCGCTGCACACAGTGTGGGAAAAGCTTTACTCATACAATTCAACTCCATCGACATCGTCACATTCACACCGGAGAGAAACAAAAAGTGTGCAAAGCGTTTCGGAAGAGTTTTAGTGAGAATTGCAGTGTAACACGAAAAATTTATAAATGAATTAATCAAATTAACATCTTCCTTCTCTTGTTAACAGAGATGTGCAGTTACTTACCTGCTAAAGGTAGAATGAATGTACATGTCTCTGCGACACTCTGGGATCAGGTATGATGTTTAACTGCAGTCTAAATTGGTGTTTTATTGGATGGGTATTGGAACAGCTGTTTGGTTCCCATCATATCTGCCTATTTTAACCCTTCCAGACATTTCAACTTTCTGTCATTACTTCATTTTGGTATGTCCCTATGGGTACGCCTACTTGCTTAGTCCTCATAAGCTCTTATTCCAACACACCATCTGTCGTAGGCTCGGGCAGCCAATCTGTGCATTGAGGAAGGACCAACCCTTCTTCATATTTAAGCTTCAACACTGAACACTTTGACCTGTAACTTTCTGAGGATATGCAGAAATTCTGCACCAAAGAAGAATAGTAGTGACACAACTTCAAGCATTTCTTCTAGACAGTAATCTCCAAGCCTTTTCATACTCTGCATACAATGATTCTGATTTATTAACAGTTGTCAATGACCTACTATTTCTCCTGGATTTCAGTCTCACTTGCACCCAATAAATTTAACATGCTTCTCTCCTGGCTTTCCTCTATTGGTCTCTCATGAAAAGCTTTAGCTTTTTTCATTCATATCTCATGGACGGACAGTCCACTGCACCTGCTACTATACAGATGGACTATATAGACTGATGTTTTTGGTCACCCTTTGTAACTACTGCACTCTATGTCAGAAACACTCACTTGCAATACATTCTTATTATGAAGCATTCATCGACTGACTCCTGTGGCACATGTATAGGTTTCTGCTTCCCACAAGTCAGTTCATCAGTTTTCTGCCCTGCTATCCTTAAAGTCCATAAAGAATTGGTTTTCCAGCTTTGATTGCGAACTTTGATTGCGCTGGCTTGCACTGAACCTTGAACTCAACTCCATCAGACACCTTGGAAATGCACTGGAATGCCAGAAGCGGGTAAGCAGCACAAAAAAATCAGGTGGAATATAATAATAATAATAATAATAATAATAATAATAATTAAGAAGAAGAAGAAATTAAAACTTCAGAAGAACAATATTGTGCTGCTTGCAAAACACACTAATACAAATAAGTGCAGTATTTGTTCAAAACCAAACAAAAATTTTTGAAAAATGGTTTTTGCAAATACGCTTACTAACTTTTCAGTATTGCCAAATAATTCATCAATTTATGAAATTCTTGTGAATATTTTCAGAGATTAACTTTTCACTCAAATTGCTATGAATTTTGAGGCATTAGACAATGCCTCGGAGAATGTTTCATCGAACGTTATTTGAGATTTCTGACTCAATGCATTTTCTGAGGCGATCTCTGAGGTGTTTTGAGGCATTCTGAGGAGTTCTCTAAAGCATATCCTGAGGTGGTTTCCCGAGATGTTCTCTGAGGTGTTCTTTGAGGCAGTCTCTGAAATGTTTTCTGAGGCATTTCCTGAGAGCATTTCCTGTTCTCTAATTCATTCTCTGAGGCATTTTCTGAGTTCTGTGAGTCGTTTTGAGGCGTTTTCTGATCCATTCTCTGGGGCCTTTTCTGAGGCATTATAGGGTATTCTCTGAGGTGTTTTCTGAGGCATTCCTTGAGTCATTTTCGGATTCTGAGGTGTTCTCTGAGGTGTCCTCTAAGGAATTTTCTGAGGCGTATTTTCTGAGCTGTGTTCTCTGAGGCGTTCTCTAAAGGGGTTTTGAGGCATTAGGCAATGCCTCAGAGAATGCCTCATTGAATGTTATATGGGATTTCTGACTCTGAGGAGATCTCTGAGGTGTTTTGAGGCATTCTGAGGAGTTCTTTGAGGCCTGCGTACTCTGAGGCATTTTTCCAAGACGTTCTTTGACGTGTTCTTTGATGTATTTTTTTTTTAGTCTGAGTCATTTTCTAATTTCTAAATGTCAGTAACCTGAAACAGTATTTTACTACATCGTATTCACTACCGGACTGAAAGAGAACAAGAAATAATATAAGACGAGAAGAACGAGAGCATTTGAACTGACTGAGTTTATAAAACTGGAATCATTAAGTAGCTCTGCAGTACTCTGGCGCAATTCTTTCTCCAGTCCAGTAGGTGGTGGTAATACATCATTTAGTTGTTTGTCAATCGACTCAAGAAGAAGGCACACAAAGCAGTGGGTACAGTAGGTGATTTGTTGATTTTAGATTTTAGGTTTGATGTTTATTTTATGTACTGTATGATTAGTGGATTTGAGGGAGTTACAATAAAAGATGTTTTACTGTGAGAGGATTTCAGGTGTTTAACATCATTCAGCTTTAAAGACGAGGTAAGAGGCACTAAAGCTGCTAAAGCCAAATGTTTACAGAGCTTACATTATTTTTGTAAGTAAAACATTGAATTGATTTATCTATTCAGAACAGTAAATATCCTAAATGTAAGCAAGATCAGGATTAGACAACCAGATTATTCAGATATTGTAGATTACAGTCTTTTAACAAATAAAACCACTGCCTGGTGTAATGATGTATATGTATTGTTATTCCTCAAAATTACTCGTTTATTATTATTATTATTATTGTTGTTGATGTTGTTGTTATTAATGTTATCATTATCCAGTTTTCTGCAATTAGTTTAGGCCAAATGCTTAATGTTCAGATTCCATTCTGTGTTTTTAGAAGTGGACTGGAGTTGTAGTTTTTAATAAATTTACAATAATAAATTAAAAATGTCCCATTGGAATAAATGGTGAGTTCTTCAGAAATTCAAACTTTAACTGAAATCCCTCTTCTCTCCCTCTCACATTATAGAGTCGAACATGCAATCAGAATAACATCAATAACTAATTATCATTCCAAAACCTAATGTAAGGAATTGAATTCTTCACTGAGTGTGAAGAATTTTCTCGTAACATTTCATCCAATGATTTGCTGCAGCCACGTCTCACAAGCTAATCGTTCTTCTTATTTACATTAATTTTTACAGATTTGTTGAAAGTGTTATTATGGAATCCCCTGAAGGCAGACAGAGCTCTCAGGTACAGAATCCTCATCACTCACAGTAAAGTCTGTGAAAGCATATCTTAGCTCATGGTTGTGCAGAAATATAGTAAATTATAGAAGGGTTCATAAACTTTCAAGAAGCAATGTT
Source organism: Ancistrus triradiatus (assembly GCA_025084515.1). Classification (NCBI taxonomy): domain Eukaryota; kingdom Metazoa; phylum Chordata; class Actinopteri; order Siluriformes; family Loricariidae; genus Ancistrus; species Ancistrus triradiatus. Next base: position 17,350 of record JAJAGP010000962.1, on the reverse strand, counting down.
GCTAACATATGAGTTTAACTTGTTGATGAGATTGTAGATAATTAATACACCTGACTAGGATATGCCTGCATTGTTCACATTTACCTACACACCTATTTTGTGTCCAAATAAAATCTAAAGCTGCTTTCAGTATTGAAAATCAGATTCAACAAAACAGAAGAACATTATAAACAGCTCAGTATTTCATTCCTAAATAAACGTTGTTGTTTGGTCGTTAGCTCTGGGAGGAGGCGAAAACAGAGACTTGGCCGACTTCAGATGAAGGAACATCAGGATCTTTGGGACTCGTCACCTCTGGATTACTGATGAAGATTATAAAAGAGGAAGAACCTGATGATGAAGATTATATCTGTAAGATAGCAGGACACATTAGAGCTCAGCCTGGAGCTCAGTAACACTCTCAGTAATAATAATTCTGTTTTCAATTTAAATAGCTTTACTTAGTAGCTGATAGACCAGGTCCACCAGACCTATATTTTCTCTCATGTTTGTGTTTTTGTTTGTCCTTCACATTTGCTTTTAATTGGGATGTTAGTATTTTTAATTTTAAATGATTGATCTGCAGATGGAGGAACATCAAGCTCTCTGGAACATATCACACCTGTGGACCAACAGAATGGAGAAATCCTGAGAAGGCCTGTAAAAGAGGAAGACCCTGATGATGTTTCCCTCTGTAAGAGAACATGGTGCATTAGAGTCCAGGAACTTACAATGTTAGAAGCCTAGAAATAAAGGAAGGGAAAATGATCAACCATAGTCTGGAGCTTAAAGTATTTATCAGGATTAAAGTCCTGTTACACTTTTTGTGTTTTCTCCTTCCAGACTGTGAGGAGTGCAGAACCTTCTTCTCATCAACAAGTGTGAGGTTCATGGTCCAGCTCTCTTCATCTCTGATAGCCCCGTTCCCATGGGGGTCACAGGTCGAGCCAGACAAACCCTTCCTTCCACCTGGCCTAGAGATTGGGGAGTCTGGTATTTCTGATGCAGGTCTGGGAGTGTTTAATAAGAGGGAGACGGTTCCAGTTGGTGCTCACTTCGGACCCTACGAGGGAGATCTGGTAGATAAAGAGGAAGCCATGAACAGTCCATACTCCTGGGTGGTGAGATACATTGTTTGTATCGTTTCAGCCCCAAAATCAGTTGTTTGTGTGAATTGACTGTAATTCCAAATATATTTAACATTTTCCATTGTAGCTCATATTTTTATTTTTATTGTCCCTTTCTAAATATTATTCAGCAATCCTGTTCAGTTTAATACAAATGATACAAGTTTTGTATATCACTCCAAATGGCAACAACACTGATAGCAGTAAAGCAGTACTTCAAGAGTCTTGATTAGGCCAACGTGATCTTAGTCTAACTCTGAAAAAGGTGTAATTTTTTGCAGATATATAAGAGTGGGCAGTTTGAGGAATACATAGATGCCAAAAGAGAGACACATGCTAACTGGATGAGGTGAGGGCCCACCACTTGCATTCTGTTTCTTAATTTAACCTTTAATTTGTTGAACATAAATATTTGTTGCTAACCAAGCTACTAATGGATCTTCTTGTACGTCATTTATTTCGTCTACCTTTATTTACTTCTATCTTTTGTTCCATTTCTTTATTTTCTCTCAGGTATGTGAATTGTGCTCGTAATGATAAAGAGAATAATTTGGTAGCATTCCAGTATCGAGGAGGGATTCACTACCGCTGCTGTCGACCCATCCAATCAGGAAAGGAGCTCTTGGTGTGGTATGAAGAAGAGTATGCTAAAGATGCTGGTGCCACATTCAACCATCTTTGGGACAAAAAGAGTCATTTAAATGGTAAGGATTCAGTTGTTTTGTTTTTATTTTGGAATTTTATGTCCTGTTTTATTCCTACTGAATGCTAGTGATGATGGTCTTTGCATTTCTCAATTTTGTATGTTTTTTTTCCCCTCTTTTTGTCTCAGAAACGGCCATCACCCTGTCCTTCTCCTGCTCATTGTGTCTCTTTTCATTCACATCTCAAATCTATCTCCATAAACACATCAGGAAATGCCACCATGAGGAATACGTGAGAATGCTGAAATCGGGAGAGATTAAATATGAGGATCTGATAAACACAAAAGCAGACTCTTCCAGGCCAGAAGAAGGGGAAATTTATAACTGTTCAAAATGTGGGAAGAATTTTAGTCAACACGGCTATTTTAAAACACACCGCTGCATTCACTTAGTTAAGGAGACTCACTGCTCACAGTGTAATAAGACTTTTACCAGTCAGTCTAGTCTCAAATCACACCTGCTTATTCACACAAGAGAAAACCCGTATCAGTGCTTAGAGTGTGGAAAGAGCTTTACTCACCAGAATTATTTTCAAGCACACCAACGCATTCACACGGGAGAGAAGCCGTATCAGTGCTCAGAGTGTGGAAAGAACTTCCTTAGGATAAATAACCTTAAACAACACCAGCTCATTCATACAGGAGAGAAGCCTTATCACTGCTCAGAGTGTGGGAAGGGCTTCCGTAAAACAGATCACCTTAAACAACACCAACGCATTCACACCGGAGTGAAACCGTATCACTGCTCACACTGCGGGAAGGGTTTTTCCAGGTCATCTTATCTTCACGAACACCAGCGCATTCACACGGGAGAGAAACCGTATCACTGCTTGGAGTGTGGAAAGAGCTTCCCTTACCAAAAATCTCTTCAAGCACACCAACGCATTCACACCGGAGAGAAACCGTATCTCTGCTCGCAGTGTGGGAAAAGCTTTACTCATACAATTCAACTCTATCGGCATCGTCGCATTCATGCCGGAGAGGACATGGATCAGTGCTCAGAGTTTGGGAAGAGCTTTAGTGAGAAAGAAACAGAAACATGACACCAGCAGATTCAGGAATGAATTAACCAGATTTAGACTCATTAAATTTTTATCAGGTTGGTAGATTTTGTAATCATGGTGTTACTGCCACACTGGTTACTCTCAACTGTAAATATTAGCCACATCAGATAAAGGTTTTAATATTCACTTTCGAACATTGGATCTTCCTACTTCTTAAGAGTTTCTTAAAATTAAAGATTACATCAATCGCTATAGGCGTATCATGATTGGTCCACCTTCTTACATAGTCATTTCAATATGCCAACAACAGCCCAGACAGCTGACACTGTGCCATCTCATTATTATAAGGCATTCAAAATGCTTTCCTTCATCACAACATGACTCAAAAAGGGACCCAACCTCCTTGGGCGGCGTAGATGATAAATCTAAGAATGAAACTAAAGTCGTGGAGTCATAGTTCAAATAAAATGTGAAATATGCACATCGGCATTAAGTGGCCCGGGTATGATGGGGCTGGAGCTGATGACGGAAGCAGCTTGAGTGAAGCTGCAGCAGATGAACATCATGTGTTTTCATGATTTTGTATGTTTTAATAAGTATGTTGGTATAGGAATTTTTTGTACATGTCTGTGATCAACACTGTGTTACTGAAATGCTGAAGGTCTTTGGTACAGAGTGAAATTGTATGGCAAGCATGATGAGTCAGACCATAGGTCCTGAAAGCTATTCGGTCATCTATGCATAACCATTTAAGGTAATTGTCAGTGTGACTTAATTATAAATAAATACATTCAGAAGGTGATGCCACATTACATTCTGGGGGGTGAAATTAGGAAATTTCCTGGGTGGAGAGTGGGGCAGGAAAGTCCCTGAGGGGGCAGAGATGACCAAAATGTGAAAGATATTGGTGGCGGGGTGATTAAGTAGGTTCTAAAAAATGTATAATAGGCTATGACAAACTGGAGCCTTTTGCTGTCTGTATGTGCTCTTTGTTGCTGGAATTTGTCAATTGCTGCAATAAATCAGTTCTTTGCTTCTCCACTGGACATCTTTGAGTCTGCATTTTTATTCCTTGTTGGGGTGTTATTTTCTTTGGCGTTGTTGGCAGGATTTGGAAAAGCAGTATTTGGAAGAAGGACGAGGGAGTCCAAATGGGGACCTGCAGCCAGACCGAAGGACTCATCTCTTGGGCAACCACAACGTGGCAACTTAAAGGTAAGCAATTTCAAACTTACATTTATTCTGTGTTTGCTAAGGAAACAGAGACTGGATGGTAAGAGTGCTGTGAGACTTTAAACTCCAAATTTACATTGACTTTCCGATTGACACCGAAAGTGCTATTAGTCTGAGGTGCTGACAGCGATTGGGGCAACTGGGAACCAGTGTGCGATGACCTACACAAAAGGGAAACGAGTATACATTCCATTCATTACATTACATTAGTTAGTTAGTTCAAACAGATAGGGGTGGTGTGGTCTAAGTTAGGAATGTTAAGCTAGTTAGATTACAGTGTAATCTGCTTGCAGAAACTTACTTCCATTTCGTCCCCTATCAGCTTGGGAAGGACCTAATTTTGTTAGAGAAGGACTGTGGAAATAATTATTTGATTACGACTTCTTCAAAGTATTTATCAAGATTAAAGTCATGTTACAGTTTTTGTCTTTTCTGTTTCCAGACTGTGAGGAGTGCAGAACCTTCTTCATCAACAAGTGTGAGGTTCATGGTCCAACTCTCTTCATCTCTGATAGCCTTGTTCCCATGGGGGTCACAGATCGAGCCAGACAAACCCTTCCACCTGGGCTAGAGATTGGAGAATCTGGTATTTCTGATGCAGGTCTGGGAGTGTTTAATAAGGGGGAGACGGTTCCAGTTGGTGCTCACTTCGGACCCTACGAGGGAGATCTGGTAGATAAAGAGGAAGCCATGAACAGTCCATACTCCTGGGTGGTGAGTTATTTTTGGGAGAATAGCCAAGTCAAGTCAGATTTATTTCTATAGCGCTTTTTACAATGGAGAATCGTCAAGTCAAGTCAAGAGCACAGTGTCTATTAACAATCTCTGATGCCAAGTGTAGCATGAGACCCCGGCAGCATTAGCTATAGCAGCATAGCTAGAAAGAGGAGAACTGGTAGGTAACACAGCCAAGAGGGATCACATGAGACATCGGCAACCCCACGTCTCTGACCACCATAAGGCTCTTTGACTATGAACCCCCAGCTCTGCCCTTAGTCTAAGGCAAGGATGCACGAGTCAAGATCAAGAGGACCGAAGCCCGGTTTAGCCAGACCCTCCCCCCACACTCCTGGCTAATGGACAAGGCAGGCAGGCCAGACATGACTCCAGACTCCGGCCCCAGTGACCCAAGCCATGCATCCTGGTCTAAATCTAGTCAAAAGCCTGCGCAAATAAGTATGTCTTTAGCCTAGACTTAAAATTTTGGAGAGTGTCTGAGTCTTGAACGAAAGTGGAAAGTTTATTCCATAGTTGGGGCCATGTATGAGAAAGCCTTTCCCCCTGCTGTGACTTTTTTTTATAGTTCTGCACCCTGCGAACGAAGTAGACGAGCTGGATTGTAAAACTCTAAGAGTTCACTCAGATACTGTGGGGCCAGGCCATGTAGAGCTTTATAAGTTATAAGAAGTATTTTGTAATCAATGCGGAATTTGACTGGTAACCAGTGCAGTGATGATAGAACAGGAGTGATATGATCAAATTTTCTAGTTAGAGTTAGCACTCGAGCGGCGGCATTCTGAACTAATTGAAGTTTATTTATAGATTTACTAGAGCATCCAGTAAGTAAGGCGTTACAGTAATCCAACCTTGAGGTTCTAAACGCATGAACCAGTTTCTCTGCATCATTAAAAGAGAGGATATTTCTAAGTTTAGCGATATTACGTAATTGAAAGACCAGAATTATTTTCAAGCACACCAACGCATTCACACAGGACAGAAACTCAATCACTGCTCAGATTGTGGAATGAGCTTTCTTTGGATAACTAAACTTAAAAAACATCAGCGCATTCACACAGGAGAGAAGCTCTATCAGTGCTTGCAATATGGAAAGAATTTTGTTTAGCGAAGGTCTCTTCAAGCACACCAACGTGTTCACACAGCAGAGAAGCCGTAGTGTGGGAAAAGCTTTACTCATAAAATTACAACTCTATCAACATTGTTGCATTCACACCGGAGAGGAAATGTATCAGTGTTCAGAGTTTGGGAAGAGTTTTAGTGAGAAAGAAAAAGTCTGTGGTAGTCTAGTGTTTAAGGTTCTGGACTGTGGACCAGAAGGGCGAGCGTTCAAGTCCCACCTCTGCTAAGATGCTGTTGTTGGGTCCTTGAGCAATGCCCTTAGTCCACGGTTTCTTGGATCGTAAGACTGTGTCTGTTGTAAGTTGCTCTGGATAAGGGTGTCTGCTCAATGATATGAATGTAAACAGAAACATGACACCAGCAGATTCATGAAGGACTTAACCAGATTAAGAGTTGCTGAATTATTTCCATGTTAACAGGATTTTTGTAATCCCGGTGTTACTACTCCACTGGTTACTGTCAACAGCCAAATCGGATACAAGTTATGAAATACTTGACAACTATGTTCAGAATATCAAACATTGGATCTTTCTCCTTCTGATAATAGCGAATTGCACTACAAGTAATCTGTCCGAGGAAAGAGTTGCATAAAATGATATCATCTTGGTTCATTGTTCCACCATTGTCATTTACACCATTGTCATTCCACCATACCATATCACCATGGTACCACCATTGTCTATTGGAATAAATCTGAAGTTGATTTTGTCTATATTGAGAAGGTGGTCAAAATATAGCATTAACTGAAAGATTTATGTAGCTTTTGGTTAAATCAATCACAACCTCAGTCACTTTATGAAATCAAGCACACATATATCATTTAACATACACAATATACATCAATTTGCCAACTAGCAATCAATTTCAACACTAGCAGCAGATTGAGTCAGTATAATTGGGAATATAAGATCTAATTCAAAAGCTCACATGATAAAGAAACACAACACAGGACCCAGGAAAAAAAAATACTGTGAAATTGTATAGTAGAACCATGAAATGGCCAAATTACCATTCAAAATTCTTAGTAGAACCGAGAACTTTATGGTCAAACTATGAACATTCAGGTTAAAACTGTCAAGTAATTCACAGTTTTACTATGAAATTCGAAAGTAAATTTTCATGGGAGAACACAGGAGTCTTGTAATTTATTAGACTGTATTCTGTACCAGGCTAAAAGAGAACATGAAAATAATCTAAGAAAAGAAGATATAGAGCATTTCAAATGACTGAGTTTATTAAAACTGGAATCATTAGGTAGCTCTGCAGCACTCTATTTAAAAAATATTTTAAAGTCCTCGCTAACAAAATGGAGGGAAAAAGCAAGGGTTTGACGTCTCAGCTCACACCCCAGTCCAGTAGATGGTGGTAATACACCAATTAGGTGGTTGTCAATCGACTCGAGAAGAAGGAGAAGGAAAGAAGGAAGACAAAAGCAGTGGGTGTTTTATTGATGTTAGGTTGTAGATTTTATATACTGTATGTGATTAGTAGATCTGAGGGAGTTACAATAAATTATGTGTTACTGTGATAGGATTTCAGATGTTTAACTTGATTTAGCTTTAAATTACGAGGTAAGTGACACTAAAGCTGATGTTTAGCTAACGTGATCTTTGTAGGTGAAATACTGAATTGATTTACTCTGGTCAGTAAATATCCTAAATGTAACAGGGTCAGGGTTTCACAATCAGATTATTCAGATAATGTAGATTCTTTCAATAAACAAGTAATTTTAACTGATAAATCCCAGTCCTGATGTAATTACAGTGCTTTGTATTTTAAACCTTTTCTACTTCCACATATTTCTGTGATTAATACAGAACGAACAATTTACCGCACAGACACGTTACGTAGATAATCACGCTGTGTGGTGTGCTGTGTGTTTTGGAGTCGATCTGACTTGTCGTTTTTTATTATATTTTAGTGTAACAATTATCGAAAATATCCCATAGAAATGCATTAACGGCGTGTTCATATTCAAATTATAACGGACAAAATTAAAATTTTAACTGAAATCGATTATGTCACCACAGAGCACTAAGTGGTTTGTTCTGCTACATAAAAAGACACATTTTGGAGTGGATCGGATTTTAATACATTTTTTAACATTAATTTTACAGTTAAAAATAAAACAATGTCCCATATTAATGAATGGTGTGTTCAGAGATTCAGGGTGAAACTGAAACTAAAACTAAAACTGACAAAATCCAAATTTTAACTGAAAACGATGTTTTACAGACACACACACACACTCGTTCACCTCTTTTCATGCACAGTATTTCCTGGAAGAAAGGCTGTTTTAAATTTTGATTTCTAACTTACTAACAGTAAAGCAAAAAATATCTAGGATAATAATTTTTAGTTTTGTTCTTGCAGATCTAACATTTTCATTGTAAATAATCTCAAGATTCAGTTATGTTCTCTCAACCCATTTGTATGTAGACTGGACACATGAATTAATTGTTTATTCTTATAATCATTGTATAGCACAATATACAAACCCTGGTTTCCCAAAAAAAGTTGAGGTGTTATGTGACATAAAATCAATAATCTTTCTTTCTTCCATTCTTAATTTCTTAATTGTCTTGAACCTGTATTAACAAGCAAAAGTTTCACACATTTTTTTTGTAGTAGTATTTTACTGATGAGTTTAATTGTATTTTGTAAATATGAACAAACTTTGTATTTGATGGATGCAACACACTCCGAAACCAACTTGGAAAGGGGCAAAATAAGAGTCAGCATTTTAAACATTCCACAATATTGGAATGATCTGAATTCCATCAATAACCGATCATTTTAAAACCTGAGTTAAGGAATTAAATTCTGCACTGAGTGTGTGTCAGTGACATATTTCAGATTAAGCACAGTTATCTTCTTAATTTATTTTTACAGATTTGTTGAAAGTGTTCTAATGAAAGGTTCTAATGGAATCAGCTTAGCTGAATTCTTGACTTGAAGCCAGACCAAGCTTCCGGGTGGGTACAGAGGGGTACAGAATTTTTTTGTTTGATTTTTTTTTTAAACTGGGTTCTCTTATTTGACCTCTGAGGACTGGTGTGACACAGTCTGATTGATGCTTAGAGAACTATATAGTTTATCGCCAAAAATAACGTGAAAAATAAGTTTAGAAAAACTGTTAAGTTAAAGATGCAAGATAAAGCGCGACTTGACGACCTATAAGGACTTGGGGAGAATCACGACCTTCACGAATAGCTCCCTCAAGGACGTGAGAGGAACGATGCCCAGGAACATCTTTGGGGAACGTGCACGTCACGGTTACTGAAGCCCCGCCAGCTAAAAGAGGTAAGAGGAACCAGCATAATGGAAGCATTATCTCGTGTATGACAGCCATGAGGACGACATTAGAAGCCGTCAGTCTGACGCTCAGTAATAGTACTCTCAAGGATTCATGTTGTTTAAAGTTGATTTACTGACGCTGCAATGTCTGTGTTTGTAAGGAATACGCGAAATATTAGAAAAGAACGCAGGAAGGAAAAGTACTTGGTGAACGTTAGTGAGCGTGTAAGTAACGTGAGCTCACACGCCAGGCAGGTGGAAAGCAGCACCGACACACCCACAGAGAGGAGTGTGGTTGTGGCTCGACACGTGTACGCCGAGTGAGTATGTAGTCTTGTGTGGTATGGGAGGGTATGATGGTGAGATTAATGTGTGTCTCAGATATAGTATAAAACAGGTAATGTGATATGTGTAAGAGTTGATTTGTATTTGAAGCGAGAGAGATAAGCAGGGGGACAAAAGAGGGGAACGAAGACGACAGTGCAGAGTGATGCTGAACGGGTAGCCGATGCAGTAATGAGCGCAGTATAGAGTGCTGAGGTCAGGAGCCACAAACCAAGAATGAGGAAGGAGAATTTCCGGATGAAACTGTAAAAAGAGGAAGAATTCTGAATTGAAGAAAGGATTAGTTATCTGTCAAGGCTGCAGGGTCACAACCGTACATTACTCACCAGCATTTACCAGACACCCTTATCCAGAAGGGGACTCCAGAGAAAGTGCTTTGTATTCAGAAAACAAAAAAAAAAACACAAAAAAAAAGGCACTTAATTAAAGTAATTCCTGTTTGTTTCAATATGTAAATCATAATTATTTGTAAGTATAGGACCAGTCAGAGTTCAGATATTAGAGACACCCAGTCCAGTAAATCTGAATGTAAATATAATTAGTGGCTGTAAATCCAGTACAACCACAAGAGACAGTTTTCTGTTGTTTTGTACTTGTTTACTTGTGGAGAGTGTGTATCTAAATTCAAAATGATGAACTGCAGGTGGGAGGAACATCAAGCTCCTCTAGGAAACTGATTAATCTTTAACATGTGCACACCTGTGGACCAACACGAATGGAGAAAGAGATCCTGCTGCGAGCGGAGACCTGTAAAAGAGGAAGAACCTGATGATGTTTCCCTCTGTAAGAGAACATGGTGCATTAGAGTCCAGGAACTTACAATGTTAGAAGCCTAGAAATAAAGGAAGGGGAAATAATCAGCCATAGTCTGGAGCTTAAAGTATTTATCAGGATTAAAGTCCTGTTACACTTTTTGTCTTGTCTTCTTCCAGACTGTGAGGAGTGCAGAACCTCCTTCATCAACAAGTGTGAGGTTCATGGTCCAGCTCTCTTCATCTCTGATAGCCCCGTTCCCATGGGGGTCACAGATCGAGCCAGACAAACCCTTCCACTTGGCCTAGAGATTGGGGAGTCTGGTATTTCTGATGCAGGTCTGGGAGTGTTTAATAAGGGGGAGACGGTTCCAGTTGGTGCTCACTTCGGACCCTACGAGGGAGATCTGGTAGATAAAGAGGAAGCCATGAACAGTCCATACTCCTGGGTGGTGAGTTATTTTTGGAAAAACATTAAGAATAAATAGAATATTTTACAAATAATTGCATACCAGATGAGGTCCAGCGTTATCTGCTTTGGTGCTAAACCTTTGGCTAGGGATGGATTAATTACAGGGGATTTATCAGTCCAAACAGCACCAATGCTGACGTCAGTAAAGCAGTACTTTGGGTTTTCAGGACTAGGGTGACATATGAACATAGTTTCATATTTAAAATAATGAAAAAATACTTGCGGAAATGCGTTGAAAATATAACTGTTGCTTTTTACAGATAAAAAATAGTGGACAGTTTGAGGAATACATAGATGCTGAACGAGAGACCCATGCTAACTGGATGAGGTGAGGATACACCACTAACTTTTGGTTCTTTATTTAGACTTTCACCCTAGTGTGTTTCATTGACATGAAGCTACACCTAATTTTCTTTCATGTTCCATTCCTTTATTTTCTGTCAGGTATGTGAATTGTGCTCGGAATGATAAAGAGAATAATTTGGTAGCATTCCAGTATCGAGGAGGGATTCACTACCGCTGCTGTCGACCCATCCAATCAGGGCAGGAGCTCTTGGTGTGGTATGAAGCAGAGTATGCTAAAAATGGTGGCATCACATTCAACTACCTTTGGAACAAGAAGAGTTCTTTAAACAGTAAAAGTTGTGGTGGGTTTTTGTTCCTAGTATGGCCTATTTACCTCCTAAGAGTTGATCGGTGTCCCAAGATCATTACTTGCTTTAATTCATATAAGGCACTTGTTTTCGTAAACTTCCTTTTGTAAAAGTCAGCACTTGGCAAATGTGGGAACTCCCCATCCCCCAAGCCCCACTGGTACTTGAGGTGGAGCAATAAGTATATTAATAAGTTGGATATTCATGGTATTACTGGCAAAGGATTGTTTGGAATGTTTCAGTTTAGGTCAACTACAGCCACACCTTATTTTATCATTATTCTGATTGTAATTTTTTATGTTTTACCTCTCACATTTTGTCTTTTTCTTTTTTTTTTGTACCAGAAATGACCAACACCCTGTCCTTCTCCTGCTCGTTATGTCTGTTTTCGTTCACGTCTCAAATTTACCTCCATAAACACATCAAGAATTGCCACACCGGGGAATATGTGAGAATGTTGCAATCGGGAGAGATTAAATATGAGGATATGTTACAGACAAAAACAGACTCTTACCAACCAGAAGAAGAAATTTACAACTGCTCCAAATGTGGAAAGAATTTTAATAAGCACAGTTTTTATAAAACACACCGCTGCCGGAAAACAGTGAGGTCTCCGGTGCCGGTGAGGCATCACTGCTCGCTGTGTAATAAGAGTTTTACTTGTCTGAAATCGCACCAGCTCATTCACACAAGAAAACACCCTTATGAGTGCTTGGAGTGTGGAAGGTGCTTTACTCACCAGAAGTATTTTCAAGAACACCAACGCATTCACACGGGCGAAAGGCCATATCACTGCTCGGAGTGTGGAAAGAGTTTCCTGTGGATAAATAACCTTAAACAACACCAGCTCATTCATACTGGAGAGAAGCTGTACCACTGCTCGGAGTGTAATAAAACGTTTACCAGACTGGGTAACCTCAGAACACACCAACGTGTTCACACTGAAGAGAAGCCGCATCAGTGCTCAGATTGTGGAAAGAGCTTTGTAGACCAGGTCCATTTACAAGCCCACCAGCGTATTCACACTGGAGAGAAGCCATTTCACTGCTCAGACTGTGGAAAGAGCTTCCGTATAATAAAATACCTTAAACACCACCAACGTATTCACACTGGAGAGAAACCCTATCACTGCTCAGAGTGTGGAAAGAGATTCCATATAAAAAAATGCCTTAAACAACACCAGCTCATTCACACTGGAGAAAAGCCGTATCACTGCTCAGAGTGTAGCATGAGCTTTACTCACAGAATGCAACTTCGTCTACATCGTCGTGTTCACGCTGGAGAGAAATCGCAACAGTAACAGGGGCCTAAGACAGACGTCCCACCAATCTTCTCCTCCAAACATGCCCCCACTTCCCCATCCCTCCATCGGAAGGTCCAGGGTTCAAATCCCACCTCTGCCAAGCTGCAAGTGTTGGCCTTAAGCAAGGTCCTTAACCCATAATTGCTTGGATAGTATAAGTTGTAAGTCGCTCTGGATAATACGCTGTAAATGTAGATAAACTTAACGCGTATAAACAACTGAGATTAAAAATATATATTGTCTGTGAGTGGTAAGAGTGTGAAACTCTGGTTTCAGTCTCTGGTTTCGACCCCCTCTGTTAATTCATCCTCAGCCTTTGTTGATCAGTTTATAAAATCAAGCATACAGTCATTGTTCTTCATACAAAGCCACTAGCAATAGACCAAGACATACTAACTGTGAATGAGTCACCAGTGAAGAATCACAACATAGGAGGCAGACAGAAATATCAGGAACCTGATACAGTAAAAAGAGAGCCGTGCGGAACTAGATTGTGGGAGTGTCGTGAATTAACTTGAATAATTTGGCTTATCAAAGCCAGCTAATAATTGCTAATAATAAGTGTTTTTTAAGTGTTTGCTATGTGGTTGCTAGGCTGTTGATAGTTGTGATGGGTTGCCAATACATTTGACTAAAGTGGGATGTAATGTTTCAATTGGTAATATAGCTTAAAAGCTGTGATTTGGTGCCAATACTTTTGACTAAAGCTCATTTATATATCTAAATAGTTATGGCTAAGGGTCCAGATATTTATAATAAACTGTAATTTCGCTGTCTAGATGTTTATGGCTAAGGATCATTAGCTGTTCAGATATTTACAGCTACAGATCATATAGCTATCTCAATATTTATGGCTCTATGATGATTCCAAGGGTTGTTGCTAGGCTGCTGCCGCTTGGTTGGTGTTGGTGAGATATTTCAATTTTAAATACATTTAGCTGTCCATATATTTATGGATATTTAGCCTTAGAGCATTCCTGATAATTATGTTTAAGGGTTTAGTCCAAGTATTTATGGCTAAGTTTCATAAGTTGTCCAGATATTTATACTAAAGATCATTTATGTCTTTATATATATGGCTAATGATCATTTAGCTGTCCCAATATGTATGGCTGTATCGTCATTCCAAGAGTGGTTGCTAGGCTGTTACCACTTGATTACTAAGGTGATGGTAAGATATTTAAATTTGTAATAGATTTAGCTGTCCATATATTTATGGATATTTAGTCTTGCAGAGTTCCTGATATTTATGTTTAAGAGTTTGTAATTTGTCCAGATATTTATGGCTGTTACCTTTTAGTGTTTCTGATGTTTATGTTTAAGCGTTATTGATCTGGGGGGTATTTCATAAAGCAGGTTTAACAATCCCTGAGTTCAAATCTGAACTCTGGGTTGACCAATCCTGAACTCTCCAACTCCGAGTTTTCGGTTTCAGAACGGGGGATAACGGTTAGTTCAGTCAACTCGGAGTTACTTTAACCCTGAGTAAAGCTCGTGCACGAGGAGATACAAAGCCCTCATCAATGGAACACAGATAACACGGATCAGCACTGCAACGGGAGAAAAAAACCGGGCTCAATCCTCGCACTTCAACCCAGTGGAGTTAGAAATAAGTTCGTATATATAATTTGAGCATATATTTGGGGAAAAAAATAATACAGTAGCCAAATTAGGTGAGCTGGCGTGGCAAAAAAAATGCTGCCCAAGTCAATGGCGTGAGTAATAGCTGAAAAAAAGTTTTATTCTGAGTGTTCCACTTATTTTATTTTACGTGTGCGTGCGCATGTTAATATTCATGCAGGTGCAACCCAACAAGCCCAAAATGTAGCTACTTATCAGGAACTGAAGATGAAACACACAATATAGTTCAAACAGGTAAGGTATAATATCATTACATGCAATCGTGATGTTGTATAGCTACCCTACCTAATTAAATAATACTCAGTGGTAATGTAAGTATTTAAGTAGCTAGTAAATATGTAAGTAGCTAGTGAAATTTCCTAAGAGAGAAAAAAGTAAATTGTTCAGAAATTCCAACAGTATTTCATATTATCTATTTGAAAGCAACACCTACATGCCTTTATACATACAAGTCTCAAAATTTGTTCATTGTTGGATAGCCAATAGAAAAAGGCTGAGGGCCAGAAACAGGTGGGGGTCCAACACCACCTCTCACAGAGGCTGCAGAGATGGCCCTCATTCAAAACACTGGGTGACCTGTTGCTGACCCTGCCACCCCCCAGGAACCATTGGCCTACATAAGAGGGTAGTCATTAAAATTAAGGATATAAACTTATGTACATTCCTCCGTTTGCCACTCTGGGATCAGTGATGCCCATCCATCCATTACTAGACACAACTTGGCACACACATTTTCTTGTAGCAGTACAATCCTTTGTAGTTGACTGCTGTTACCTTTCCAGATTTTTCATATTTCATGGGGACTCAGAGTTACATATTTGAAAAACTGTGATGCACGCTGTTGTAGAAACAAAAGTCCAGTTAGGTACATTGTCTTGTGTAAATTAGTAATATTAGTAAAATTAGTTAAAGTTATAATTTAACTGTCTAGTCTTCTCCATTTTCTACCAGTTACTGTTGGGGTAATCTGGTGTAAATACGTACTTTCAATACTCCACAGAAAACTGTTCATTTGTATTGCAGGAAGGTAATGAGGAAGAGGCCTACTGAGGTTTACACCTTGAAAATCACATCTAACAGTTGCATCCTGTAGCTGTTAGCAGTTTATTACCTTTTAACTATTTTAATTCCCGATCGCATCTGTATTGCATATAAAGTACTTTTTACAACATCTTAATCATTTTCTTCTAGTACCGGCGGATTATATTTTTCGCCATTAATCGTTATTTAGTAACTTTACAGGTATACCGGCTTGTTTGCAGTAATTAGCCATTAGCTAATTACCAGAGTTGCATCTTCTTTTGCAGTAGTGTGTGTTTTTATAACTTTTTTACAGCCTTTTCCCAACTTCTTTTTTTTCTGAGACTTAGTTTTTTTTGACGTTTTGGATTAACTTTCCATTAACGCATTAATCAAGCATTACATTGGACCATCGGATGAACCATATTTTCACTGCTGAGTGTGGCATGTTTAGCTAGTCTTCCTCCGTCATTAGTGTAAATTTTATTTGTGATAGGTGTAGGCTTGTAGCCAGTCTGACGGAGAAGATTGTAGTTTTAGAGGCGCGCATCCAGACATTAGAGAAGGCTAGCTCAGCTTCTAGCTTAGCAGATCTGGATGCCACAGGTGTAGTTAGTGCCCCCACCCCGGCAGAGCCCTCACAGCAGGGCAAGTGGGTGACGGTTCAGCGATGTTGTCGTAAGGCTAGTCCACGAGAGCACCAGTCTTTACCTGTTCATGTGTCCAACAGGTTTGCCCTCCTCAGTGAAACACCCACTGAGCAGCCTGTTGAAAGAGCTCTGGTCATAGGTGACTCTATTTTACGACTCGTGAAACTAGCTACCCCTTTAGGGACACCAGCAGCTAGATTTACCTATATCCCGGGAGCCAGAGTGCCGGACATTGTAACGAGTCTTAGTGAACTCGAGAGCTGCAGATCCTCTAGGATAGTTATTCATGTAGGGGATAATGATCTACGCCTTCGTCAGTCAGAGGTTACTAAGGCAAATTTTGTAGAGGTGGTTAGAATGGCGAAGGCGATCTCCGATGCAGTAATGTCCTCTGGTCTCATCCCTCGGGTGATAAGATAGGAAACATTAGGCATAAAACTCGATGCTCATCACATCACCAAACTATTCAGCAACCTTCCAGATGCAGCACTAGTGAAGACATCTGTTTAATGAGCTGTAAATCAAGATTAGAATCTTTTACCCCAATTACTAATACTGAACTATCCGCACTGATCAGCTAGTCTAAGTCATCAACGTGTTTATTAGATCCAATTCCTACATGTTTACTCAAAGAAGTAATACCTAGTATTATAGAGCCACTGTTAGTTATTTTAAATTCATCCATTGCCTTTGGTTATGTGCCCAAATCCTTTAAGTCTGCCATTATCATTATAGAACATTATAGATAAGAACATGTTTAAGCACACCTCATGAAAACCTTATGATTTTTTATCTCATAGACTCCAAATTTCAGTGCATTCAGTACTGGTAATCATCGGCATGCTATTTTTCATGTACACACCATTTCCACTGAAAAACGTTAGTCTAATTTTAAAAGGAAAAACTAGAAAAGATTAAGCATCTTGTACATAAGGAACTGACTAGTAGAAATAACAACATTTAAAATTTATAGAATTGTAATGTAGAACTCCAATGTAACCTTTTAACTGATACAGTCGTATGAAAAAGTTTGGGCACCCCTGATAATGTTCATGATTTTTCTTTATAAATCATTGGTTGTCCAGCTCAGCAATTTCAGGTAAATATATCATATGGCAGATGAACACCGTGATATTTGAGAAGTGAAATTAAGTTTATAGGTTTTACAGAAAGTGTGCAGTAATTATTCAAACAAAATTAGGCAGGTGCATAAATTTGGGCACCCTTGTCATTTGAATACCTTTAGCACTAATTATTGGAACACAAAATTTGTTTTGTAAGCTCATTGACCCTTGATCTACATACACAAGTGAA
>JAJAGP010000961.1:221594-256793 GCA_025084515.1 Ancistrus triradiatus | reverse complement strand
CCCCGCTCTGCTGCAATTCATCACGGGTAACGTCGTGCGGAAGCCAGTATGTTATTAACTAGCCAGTATGTTAACTATTCTCAGCCGGACACTACGTTGCCCGCAATGCATTGCGCACACAATGTCAAACCATTTCTGTCTGGTGATACATGATTTAAGCGGCACCAGCGAGAATACAGGAGGGAGGAACTTTCTCTCGCTGCGTTTCAAAAGAGAAAACAGATGTCACTCAGTTTTCAATGGAAAACAAATTCCAACGTTCATTTACAGTGATGTCTGCCGTTCATGACACATAATGTGAAGTAATTCACGTTCAAGTTCAGTTCAACGTTCACGAAAAAATGAGCGTGTTCAATGAACGCGTTCTTTTGAACTCGTTCACGCACAACACTGGAACCAATTCTATAGTGTAATTGTTGCGTGATGTAATTTAACACATTACTGGGTTGTGTGTAATATTGGTGCGCACACAATTTTTATCTGGGATGTTGCCAATAAAATATAAAGTTTATCTACTCAGGTCTGTGTAGTTATTTGTGCTGATCTGTGCATCCAGCAACAGTAATTCTCCTGTTTCGCTCTTAGCTTCAAACCCCAATCATGACAGTTTGCATGTCCTCCTTGTGTCTGTGTGGGTTTATTTCAGGTTCCACATTCCAAAGCATTTAGTTAACTGGTAATTCTAAATTGGCCCAGTGTAAAAGTGACTGACTAGTATTGATTGTATTGAAAGTGCTTGAAAGTTTGTGAAACCTTTAGAGGTTTCTATATTTCTGCATAAATATGACCTAAAACATCATCAGATTTTCACACAAGTCCTAAAAGTAAATAAAGAGAACCCAATTAAACACACGAGAGAAAATATTATACTTGGTCATTTATCTATTGAGGGAAATGATCAAAAGTTATATATTAGTGAGTGGCAAAAGTATGTGAACCTCTAGGATTAGCAATTAATTTGAAGGTGACATTAGAGTCAGGTGTTTTCAATCAATGGGATGACAATCAGGTGTGAGTGGGCACCCTGTTTTATTTAAAGAACAGGGATCTATCAAAGTCTGCTCTTCACAACACATGTTTGGGGAAGTGTATCATGGCACGAACAAAGAGATTTCTGAGGATCTCGGAAAAAGATTTTTTGATGTTCATCAGGCTGAAAAAGGTTACAAAACCATCTCTAAAGAGTTTGGACTCCACCAATCCACAGTCAGACAGATTGTGTAAAAATGGAGGAAATTCAAGACCATTGTTACCCTCCCCAGGAATGGTCGACCAACAAAGATCACTCCAAGAGCAAGGCGTGTGATAGTTGGCGAGGTCACAAAGGACCCCAGGGTAACTTCTAAGCAACTGAAGGCCTCTCTCATATTGGCTAATGTTAATGTTCATGAGTCCACCATCAGAAGAACACTGAACAACAATGGTGTGCATGGCAGGGTTGCAAGGAGAAAGCCACTGCTCTCCAAAAAGAACATTGCTGCTCATCTGCAGTTTGCTAAAGACCACATGGAAAAGCCAGAAGGCTATTGGAAGAATGTTTTTTGGACGGATGAGACCAAAATAGAACTTTTTTGTTTAAAAGAAAATCATTATGTTTGGAGAAAGGATTTATGTGAAAATCTGATGATGTTTTAGGTCATATTTATGCAGAAATATAGAAAATTCTAAAGGGTTCACAAACTTTCAAGCACCACTGTATATATATATATATATATATATATATATATATATATGGGAAAACGAAGAGAAGAAAAGGATTTTGGAAAAAGAATGAGCAGTGTGATCGTAAGGCCCTTGGCAGCTGCGGCATTTCATTCAACGGCTGGACTGTTTAATCCCACGAGATGAGCCTGGATGAGTTAGGCAAACAGGGATCCCTGAAACCCAGCACCACCTCCTGCCCTAAGGGCTTAACACACTAGCTGAGACCAGAACTTTCTGCAAACATTCTGCCTTATGCAGCCGGTGGCAACATAATTCATGAATGTCGCTAACTGTTTGTTTTTAACCTGCGTCCAAAATTAAGTCTGTTGTTTTTCAAAATCTGTGCGAGTCTCGACACTTGGAACCTTTTCATGTCTCTCTCCCTTCTCACCTTATTGTACTTTTGAAATGTAAGCATACCCAAAAAGAAAATCATCACCAAGGGAGATGTGACACCTTGCTAATGGAAAGATTTTTAGTCTGGGTTCTTGGATTACTGAAATGAATCCTGCAGTATGGTAGGCTGTAGGATTTGAGAATTAACAATCACTTCACATCATCTACGTTTCCTCATTGAAGCCCAGAGATGCCAGATTAGATTTTGCATACTAAACATGTTCATTCAAATCAGGGGTTTTGTTATTATTGTGTTAGACTGCAGTGGGTCCATTGTGCTACGCTGATCTTACCCATGGATAAAGGACATTTCTGCTGAAGTTTATTGAATAGCCATCATATGGGGGTTAAATGTAGGAGATCACATTTGATAATTCTTTTAAGGTTTAAGGAAATATGGAGTGGCTCAATGTTTGGAGTAAACTCTAGTTGCTCTTCTGTAAAGACTTTCCACTTGATTTTGGAACATTACTATAAGCGCTGGCTCACAGCTCTAATTTCCATTCATCTCAAAGGTGTCTGATGGAGTTAGGTTTAGGGCTTTGTGCAAACCAGCCAAATTTTCCATCAAAGTTGACAGACCATTTCATTACTTTGTTTTCAGATCACAGGGCAGAAAGTCACCGAGGTGTTCAGTACGATACATTTCCATACATATTACAAACCTCTTGGCAATGAGCGTAGCTCAAATAGGGGTGTAAACAATATACTCTATGACAAGACACTCATGTTTCTAAATCTTTGCACCGTTTCATTCTGTTTTGGCAGAAGAGAATCACCAACTTGGCGACTAAAATGTATAAAAAGTGGGTAGATTTTAAAGACGAGACCAACCAAAATAACAAATATGCAGTCACATGCTGTACCATATCAGACACACTCCTATATGTTTTCAATTGAGCCACGCTTTTATGGCTCTTAAATAAAGGAGGCATGGTTACACAATACTGCATGGCTTCATCTCGAGGTGCGCTGTGTCTATAAAAAAAAAAGAAATAGGATATTTTAAAAGATTCTCCACAATTCACTAGAGCTGACATTTACTGGAAAAATGTACCCTTAGTGTACAAATGCACAGCCTGGAATAAAATCTCTCGATGTCTCAAAGAGCTTGATATATTTCTGGACATGTAAGTGTAGCTGAGGGCAGGTGAGGTCTCCGAAATAGTGGCGTTAAGATTTAATGACAGGCAGCGAGGGCTTTTTGTCATCACAAAGCCCCCAAAACGGTACAGTAACTCTCTGGAGCGCTAATTGTGACACTTATCCTCCTCGTTAGCAAGTAGATTGCATTTCCAGAATGTTTCCAGTAACTTCGGTAACCTGCATCCACCAACTTCACGTTCATTCTGAGGTAAAGAGCCTGGGAAGACAGCCAAAGCAATGTGACACCTCATATGACCTCAAAGCACCGGAGCTCATGAATGACAGAATGCCTAGCATAGAAATGGTTACACAATACAAGCTCAAATCAGAAAAAGAAATCAGAAATCATCTGGGATGGACCATCACACAGTGGAAACGTGTATTGTGGACAGACCAATCAGTATTCCAGATCTTTTATGGAGGAAATGGACGCCGTGTGCTTTGGACCAAAGATGAAAAGGACCATCCAGACTGCTATCAGAGGTAAGTCCAAAAGTCAGGCTCTGTCATGGTATGGGGTTGTGTCATTTACACCTCTGTGTTGGCAGCATTAATGTTGAAAAGTACACTGATATTTTAGAGCAACATAGACCACCTTCAACACGACAACTTTTCCATGGACATCCATTTTTTCAACAAGACAATGCAAAACAAGCCAAGTCAGAAAACGTTAGGGCTGAAAAATGTGAATCTTTCTTTGAGGAACATCATTTTTAAACATTTCAACAATTTTCTTACACATTTCTTGACAAAATGTAGATCCTCAAAGATTCTTTCATGAATACTACTTTTGTACCAAATCATGATTGCAATCACCTGTTGACATCACCTGTTTGAAATCACATCATTGTTACTTACCTCATTACTGGCCTTAATTTGCCCGTCCAAACTTTTTTTTGGAACGTATTGCAGGGATGAAATGCAAGAATGGGTGTTTATTAACAAATGAAATGAGGTTTACCAGACAAAACATGAAATGCAATGCATGTCTGCAATGAATTAAAAGTCAAAGCAAATGTAAGAGACACTGTGTGTCTTAATCTGCTTTTGTTTTTTTCTGGTTTGAGGTTGCATAAGCAAGTCACTACTTCTCAAACGTGACTATAAACTTGATATCGTCAACTTTGTGTAACAGTGACAAGCAAAAGGTTGCACCGGGATTCAGGAATTCAGATTAGCCAATGCACTGGTGTACTTCAGATCACCAGGATTATGAGACATATCTGCCTCATCTTCGGGTTGGTTTGTAAAAATACTGTCATGTTTAATCGATCACGCTGACACAACTAGTCTTGAAGCTTTCTGTGAAAGTACTGCATGTGTGAAACATCCTGAACCCTATCAGAGCTCGCTTAGCATGAAAGGATCGACAAAGGAATAAACTGCCGTATCCACCACTCCTACTCATTGCTTAGAGCTCCGTCTACTGGTTATAATACGAATTACACAAAACTGAGCAGCGATCTGCCTCATAGACGGACATGTGCCAGTGAGAGAATGGAGAGATATTTGGGAAGACAATTCTGAAATGCTGAAGTGCCTTTTGACCTTCTTTTTTGTTGCAGAAAAACACGCGTTCTCATACAAATGTTAAAGCCATCAATGAACAGTCTGTAAGGTAAATGAGGAGCATAGAGAGTGGGTCAGCCTGCAAATCAGGGCAGCTGCACTAGATTCAGAGCTTGGCAGTCCTTTGGTTTTGAGCTAGGCAGCCGTCTTTCGTAAGCTATAAGAGACAATTCCAACTCCATAACTCCTAGCTAACTGCTCTTGTCAGAGTAGCATTTCCAAGAAATGTGCATCGAGTGAAACTGGGCCTCTGTGCTTTAACTCTCTCTCTCTCTCTCTCTCTCTCTCTCTCTCTCTCTTGTGCAGGCAAAAACTAACAGGCTGACAACAGGAGGCCAAATTCTGATCGCCAGTACCTTCCCTGACAGCAAATGAGTGAAGGGACAGTTCTCGTCTGTTCTTGCGTTTTGCCTCGGCCCACGTACTGCCGTGGAATGACAGCGATGACTTCAACCAAATCTTCAGCAGACAGCCAGAACGGCGGGCCACATTTGGCCCACATTACCTATGGCAAATTACATGTCTGAATACCATGATAAACTTTATTGTGGCTGGCAACAGTTGGTAAAACTTGCCGTTGCCATAACTTAGCCATCAGTGCCTAAAATAAGGGTTTGGTCCAGAAAGGTTGCTCAATCAATTGAAACCTTCATTATATAACCAAAAATATAGTGTTATCTAAAATGGGATTCTTTGGGTTACTGATGATTTGAGGTAGAACAAGTTCGTCTTGAAGATCGTTCTGGACGATTTAAAGGTTTTCTGCGCGGCCAACGATCTTATATCCACTTCCTAAATGCTTAGTTTGAAAAGACTCTTAATAATATGGGCAAATTGAGTCCTGCAAGTGCTTGATTTCCATTTGAACTGTCCTGCAGTGGTTTCACCCCTGCATTTGGTCCCTTAGGTATCACGCGGTTTCTAGATAGTGTAGTGCTTCGTTAAAACATTGCATCAGGGAGTTAAACCGAGATCGTTAACAACAACAAAAAACGTCTGTAATTCTCCAAGGAAAACGCGCAGAATTTCGGTTGGGGGCGTCGTTTATTAGCGCGTCCGTGAACTTGCCATCACTTTGGCCATCAGTGTAAAAAAAAACTGGATTCTGTTTCTGGGGAGTGAAGCAAAGAGGGGGGAGGATTAAATCACGGTGGCGTCTTGCCAAAATGTGGCAAGTGCGCCTCCCTCCAGCGCCGCTCGGGTTCGGCTGTTTTATAAAGGCAGGGCGCCGCGCGCTCGCTCAGTGTGCTCGCCAAAACTTGTGCAGCAGACGCGCAGAGGGAAGGAGCGCAGCCGCAGTGGAGGGCAAAAAAAAAAAACACACGGCTGTGGGTTCGGGAGATACACACGCTGGACCTTACTGAGAACAGGGAATGCTTTAGACAGAACGTCCCATTTGATGTGATCTGTGGATGCTTTGAAAGCGCGTCTCCTTTTCTTTGTGTCACTTTGGATTTTTTTTTGGAAGTTCTTATTTCCATTCTAAAAATCCAATGACCTGATGCCAAGGCGCGTCGGTTAATTCGACATTTGTTGCCGTTTTTTTCTTTTTTTCCTCATTGGAAGCGCTTGGAAGACTAAGACTCAAACACAAAAATGCTCATCAGTTTGCTCCTGCTTGTGCCGTTTCTGTCGGCTGTGCCCCCGTGTGAGAGCTCGTACGTTCCGTGCGAGCCTTGTGACCAGAAGGCGCTGTCCATGTGTCCGCCCGAGCCCAAGGGCTGTCAGCTGGTGAAGGAGCCCGGTTGTGGCTGCTGCCTGACGTGCGCGCTCGCCGAGGGCCAACCGTGCGGCGTCTATACCAGTACGTGTGCGCACGGTCTGCGCTGTCTTCCGCGGGACGGAGAGGAGAAGCCGCTACACGCACTGCTGCACGGCCGGGGGCTGTGCACCAACGAGAAGGGCTACAAGGCTTCGCATCCACCCGTCGGTGAGTGCTGGTGCAGGATTGTAGACATTTGTAGAGTGTGTTCTAGCACCCACCAAGCAATCCAAATAAGAAGCACTGGAGGGGGGTAAAGATTTTTAAGAGTAAATATTCATACAAACTTCAAAGTGCAAAGTAAATTTTCTGTCTAGGATCAATCTGGAGAGGAACCTTGTTTGGAAGAATGCCCCAGTGTGATTGGTGATGCATACAGTCATGTCACATTATGCCACCCTAAATAGTGTTTGTGGTGTATTATCATAAATAGCTCTTTGTGGTAGGACAAAGCCAGTGCACTGAACTCTCTTCAAGGAAGCAAACGATTATTATATGGCACATTTTTTCGTGCCTCCACCTTTAAGGTTGTAATTATATGTAGCAAACAATAGTGGTGCTGATTGATGGCATCAAAGTGGAACTCAGGAGAGCACCGGTGGCTCACGGTTAATGCATGGCCTTATTTATTTGATCTCGCAGCTCGAACCTGGGGAACTGTATGGTCGGTATTGATTAGGCATTACTTTACATGTTAGGACAGAATTTGCCTGCTGTGGTCCCTCGTTCGTGCTCCCTTTGCATTACCCACACTTGCATTTTCTCCCATGCTCGCGGAATGCAAATGGGTGATGATTCTCAAGAGCCTGAACCTGTCCGGAGAGTTGCTGGAGCTTCATTGCGAGCTTGCACCTGTTAGTGCTTTGCTTGCTCTAAAAGCAAAAGTTAGCCAAATTTAGCCCGATACCAGCAGGAATGCGGTGTGGATGGTGCATAGACGTTGTGGCGTTGCATTGGATCGTGTAAAAGGTTGAAGCACTGCCAGCTGAGATCAGCACCAATTCGATTGCACCACTCATATGCTGTTCCAGTGCCTCTTTTTTGCTGGTCGGATATTTAGGCTATTTCGTCACTAATCCTGTGGTACTGACTTAATTATCCAATTATGCTGAGGGCTGATGGAAGATTTGTGGCCAAGTAAATATTGGTTAGCCTGAATATGGGCTTACATTTTGGGGGTGGTGCAGAGAGTCAGATTACCATTCGGAGATTAAATCTAATGGGAGGCCAGCGTGTGCCAGATTCAACAGAAAGCTCCGAGAAATGTTTTTAGCTCTACCTGCATGCACGTCGGATGCGTTTTCCACAATATTAAGACCTGTTTCGATCCAGACTGGCAGTATTCGCAAAACCGCCCCCTCCTTGACGCTCCCTGAGGATTTATGGCGACATAAATCCACGGTAGTGCACGAGGATGTTCTGCGGGCATTGTTTGGAAAAGAGAAGGGATTATTCAATATCTCTTCACAGAGAAGAACCGAAAAATGGTTATGCTTCATCATTATGGCTTTGCTGGTCACATTCGCGCACACACAAGCCACACACCCACACGCTCGCACACTGTATCGAAATCCTGTCGTGACTGTGTGGAACAGTGTTGTAACAGGAGAAGCTCTTCCCCAGTGTGTGATCGCATGAGGGACACGGTCATTCCACAGTGATTCAGCAGAATACATTTGGAGCCACTAGCCAAGGAGCTGGATGAATTTAGCTGGGCACTTCTTGTACACCCTAGTGTTTGGTTTCAGCCCGTTTTACCGCATGGATTGGCGCGTCCTTGATTGTACCATGATTGCACTATCTTCTAGTTTTCCAGAATAAATAGTATAATATTGCAACATTGACCAGAAAATTACAGATATAGTCTAGATCCTAGATGCAACCTTCTAAAATTGCTCATGAGGTGGCCAAGATGAACTGTCTACATGTAGTCCTGGACTGTACTCCCACTTAAGCCTAGCTCAGTTTTGGTCTTACCTTTGGTCTGGTTGCCAACTTGGATCCATCAAATGCATCATGCTGCTGACCTCAGATGAACAGTAGCAAGCTTCTGGCTTTCTGAGCTCATTAATGACCCCATCTTACATTTGAGCAAACTGTTTGCTCCAATTAAAGACAAATCTGGAATCTGTACATCAACAAGCACACAGTAGCCGCACCTTACAGGAAAATTTGGTTTTGTATTAGACACCTACTACTGATTGATGGGTGCTTTGCTAAACGTGGTCAGTATTTACTTCAGCATGACGCTTAAGATTACAAGTAGCCCAGGTTTTCTGACATTTTCATTGTGTAGCTCTATGGAAATCAGCATGGATGTGACCTTCACTGGGGGAATGCAGGTCGGCAAACCTGTCTCCCAATAGGTCTCCCAATAGTTTTACAGCAGTTTCAGAGCAGTTGCAGAGAAACTCTGCTCTTAAGCCCCATTCACACCCAGCTAATTAGCGGGTTACCTTTAGCGGTAATGTCCCGCCAAAGCCACATGCAGCCTTAAACGTGGTAATTTAGGTTGAAGGTTGAACTGTTTCTTGTTTACTGGCTTTTATTACAAATGACCTAAATGACTCAAACCTTTGTTTATTGTCATAAATGAGTCCATGTGACGCACTGTACATTTACAGCCTAACATTCCTATAAGACTGGACTGGACTATGGACTAGAAGGTCCAAGGTTCAAATCTGTCAATCTGCCCGTGTTGTTTCCTCCAGCAACAGCTTGGATTTTAAGATTTTATCAGCTGTAAGTCGCGTCTGCTAAATCAATATGGGACAGCGGTGCCTTAGCAGTTAAGGTACTGAACTATGGACCAGAAAGTCCAGGGTTCAAAATCCACCTCTGGCAGGCTGCCACTGATGGGTACTTGGGCAAGGCCCTTAATCCACAACTGCTTGGATTGTAAAATTGTATATATTGTAAGTCGCTCTATATAAGGGCGTCTGCTAAATGACATAAATGTAAATGCATACAGGGAGGGCTTTCATCTGCCCCCAGTGCATTCTTGGGATAGGACAAAATGGGAACTTTCTTTTTTTTCTGTTTGACTGGAAAGGTTTCCCATTGGTGTATTAGCTTAACTTGGTTATCTTTTACTACTGTTGTGTCTTCACTGTTTTTAAACTTTCAGACAATATCAGCTTAGATCGGACTTAGACAGTAATGTTACACATAAACCAAGCCTAGCAATCTCAACTTGGTAACTTGCCAGGTAATTTTACTACTGATTCTGAAGTGCATCAAACACAAGCCCTGGAAAAACAGAGTTTTTGGGAGTGTGCCCTACATATATTTTGACAAGCACATAATATTGGCAAAACAAGCTATAAGTTGGAATGCGTGCGTTGTTGGGCAAAGCTGCATCGTCTCCTGACATCTTCCAATTCTCCTCCGGCACTGCGCCAACCCTACCAGTTCTTTATCTCTATTATATAAGAAGCCCGAGCAGAAAGCAAAAGACATTGTGGTCAGACCATGTGGTAAAGTGTCAACCTGCTAAAACATCCTGTTTTAGACAGAAGGACGCTCACTTTGGTGTCACTTCCTCCAAAGGAAGGGAAACAAAAGGCGGTTAGATGCATGACTGCAGCACAGGTTCAAACAATGACCAAAAAACACACGGGGGAGTTGCGACATGGGCTAAAATTGTTACTTTTGTCTCAGGCGTCAGAAGGTTGTCACACCCAGCAATTGGTTTTCTTGGTATGCATGAAGACAAGGCGGCTTGTGACTGAATGGTTTTCCCCAAAACCCCAAACTCAAACGTTCGGTGAGACCTCAGACCAAAATTAGGTTTGCGCAGGATCGCAGCGGCTTGTGTCTCCTTATGGGAGTACTTCTTGTACTCATGATGAGTGCTGCTTTCTTTACAGCACGCAATGAATCAGCAGCGAGGTCGCCTTAGTCCATTCATCACTTCAGGATGTATAATTCCAGATCGCGTGAATCATGACTCACGTTGCTTCGAGCCCAGTGTTTATAAAGACGCTACGGCTACATCGATAGCCACAGGTAGACAATAGAATGGGATTAAAGAGATTGGTGGTTCTAGATGGTGTCATTTCATAACAAATCGGTGACATCATGCTGGAGAATGACTGCTTTGTGTGTATTGACTCTGTTTGGTGGTTTATAATCAGAATGGCATTAACAAGTGGCACGGTTTAAGCATGCTCTTAATTTGGGAGCTAGAAGAAATCACTGTTTTATAAATAACACATTGCATGACTAAAGTACCACGCAAAAGTCTTAGGCCACCGTTAGATCTGCTGTTTAGCAATGCTATAATGACCATATATAACATATTGATGACAATTTGGCCCAACAATTTGGGTTCGTCACTCCATAATACTGTTTTCCACCAATCTCCAGTCTAATCATTGTGATCTTTAGCATACCTTAGCCTTTTCACCCTATTTCCCTTCTGAAAAGTGGTTTATTGGTTTCTACCCTTGCAAAAAGACCATTCTGGTCAACTTGGCATTCCAATGAAGTTACCAGATGTAAGTCTAAATGAAGGTCACACTAAATACTTGTCACTATGGCAAATAGAAGCTGTTTTTCTGGTTTTGTTTCAAGTTTTTAATACTGCATACAAATTCCCTGTTTTCTTCTGGTTGGATTCTAATAATGAGACAGAGAAATAATAATAATGGTCATTATATTGGTAAAACAATTGTGTATCTAACCCAATGCTGGCCTCAGACTTTTGCACAGTACTGCATGTCAAATTCCTTGGGTTACGTAGGTTATTAAAAATGCAGGAGACCCCTGTCAGGCCAATATCATACCTATGTTTCACCCCTTGTCCTTATTTGGAAAGCCTTTGCCTGTAGAGAGCAGTTTCACTCTGGCCTTCGTCATCCCTTTGTCCGCTCGCTGCTCTGTTGCCGTTGTAGGATCCCGCTGTGAATTTGGACCAGCTTTAAAATATTGAGCAGCGGAATCTGGCGTAGGATAGCATGGCTGGAGCACAGCAACGAAAGAAGAGTGAAAAAATCTAGGCCAGTAGCACAAATTGCATACTTAAGAGAGAGCTTGGCTTAATCAACTGCAAAAATATGAGGCCTTCGTTACAATGCGGTGCAGGGATAATTAAGAGCAGAACCTGATCTGGGTGTCATTTAATAAAGGGATCTGATTTCATCATTAGGCCTTCGGGCTGCAAGAACCGGTAGATACTGATGAAGCATAATTGTCCCTGTGCACACGTTAATATTTAAACAGAGCCCCTATCAGATGCTGCTCAGGTCATCTCACCTTAATGAAACGTTTGCGAGGCTGAGGGGAGAAACAGCAGTGCCTCTTCAGCATTCATCCCGAAGCTCATTTGAATAGAGAGGCTGCGCGTGACATGTCTGGCTTGGCCTCGCTCCAGAGTCTTGGCAGTGGTTCAGATGTTAAACACAGACTAGGTCTCCTGTACAAGCTGGGGACTCTCAGTGTGGAAAAAGTGAGGTTTGTCAGCACACACTCATGGTCTGACCCACACTAAACATTCAAAAAGAGTGACTTTTTGACAAAGAGTTGCAAATTAGTTTTGTATGTTGTGTTTTTTTTTTTGGTTCGTAGATTTATTTTCAAATCTGTAAAGCCCTGGTCATGTGCGCTCTGTTGCCATGCTAAAATCAAACGCCGTGACTCCATAATATCTCTAATAGACCTTCTAAGTGCAACGGTGACTGAGATAAATGAGCTTCAGCAAGCCTGCTGGCCTCTCCGGAGCCTGGCTACAGAGGACTTTTCTGTGCAGGGCTCCCTCTGCCAAGTCATGAGTTGCAAGATTAATTTCAAAGAGTCAACCGCAGCTCTGATACCAACTTCAGAAGCCAGAAACCCAGTTCCAGTACTCGCCCGGCCACCCTCCCCCCATGTCCCCGTGTCTGCAGTATCAGACAGACTCTTTCAACACCAGTCTGGTTGGAACACCCCTCTCTTTTACACGGTGTCATTGTAAACCAGGGATTATATAAGATAAACATATTAACCCCGCCCCCCTCAGGCTAATGGCTAATGGTACCACGTGTGGAATGATCCCTTGTGGATCTGTCCTCAACAATACGTGCCCTATTTCCATTCCAAACGGTTGACCCTGACATTAGGACCAACTATGAACCATGTTCATTTCTTCGCTGGATAAATATAGCCACAGATCCATAATGGACCCTTGGCCTGTTGGCTTCAGGGACTATTTCTGGGCTCGGTTTACCGTCAAACTGTGCAAGGAAATGATGTTTAGTCACATGGCGTATTTGACAAAACGCCAGATGTGTTTGCTTTTAGACATGTAAAGATCTCAGGCGCACTCACAATGGGTTTCTGTGACGGTTCCGCCATCAAGGGCAGCTTGTAGAGGCTATATCAAATGCTGCAGTTACCATCACACAGGTTTGTTCGCCTCATGCTGGGATTCTGAAGGCTGCCATCCAAACAGAAAATGTTACCAAATGCATGAAAAAATATTTATTCCCAAAAATGTCACGGTACAAGGGAAAAGAAAACTCTCTTTTGCTGATTTTCCCAAAACAGATGCATTTTTGTTATATCGTCGATGTGTGTTCAGAGACTCGGAGTGCGCGTTCTGCCAGATGCTAGCTGTGATTTGTGATTCCCATAAAACAGGCCATAATGAGGATTTAATATTATTTGGCCCCTCTGCTTACTCGGCTCTCGAGTGTTTACGTAACAATGGTGAGAGTCAGAACTATTTCAGGTACCGCACTTGCTGTCATTTGAATAGGAGATTTGTATGGGGTGGGGGGAGTGCAGGCAGCAGGGCTTGTCGTCACCTGTTGATCCCGTTCCCCCTCTGTAAACAAATGCAAAGGAAGCATTTGGTGCGAAAGCAGCTGGTTTCAGGTTGATTTTTTTCCGACGCAAATCAGGCGCTGAAATGGCAAGCTTTCGCTTTTGTCCAGCCGAGCGCCCTGTTGAGTGCTTTCGAGAACTCAAGGTCATCTTTGTGTCCTTTGCAGAACGCGAATCGAAAGAGCACGACGACACAATAAAAGCCGACACAACAGAGGAGCAGCTGCCCCCAGCCAAAGTGCCCATTTACCCAAAGCAGGACATGATCAACAGCAAAAAACAGGCTGCTATGCGCAAGGACAAGAAGAAGCAGCAGGAGAAGCTGAGGTCCGTCGGTCCGCTGGACTACACGCCACACCCGATGGACAAGCACGAAACCGAATTTGTAAGTTAACGTTGACTTAAAGCCGTGACTTGCCGCTAGCGACCCAGTCATAATTTGTACCTTTTGAATTTGTACAGGGTCCCTGCAGGAGAAAGCTCGATGGGATCATAAAGGGGCTCAAAGACACCTCTCACATCATGGCTCTCTCTCTTTATTTGCCCAACTGCGACAGGAAGGGCTTCTTCAAGCGCAAACAGGTGTGGTTTTAGTCCTTCTGCTGACTGCATTGACATATAGTTGGATGTGGGGTTTTTTGGCATTTCTTTAGTTCTGGCACCATTTGAGCTGTGGTGCTCTGTGATTTTTGCATAATAGTCCTGTAACATCCCTGTTTGTCTCTCAAACCCCTCCCTGTCCAACCCCCAACCCTGCAGTGCAAACCCTCTCGTGGCCGGAAACGGGGCATATGCTGGTGCGTGGATAAATATGGAGTGCAGCTGCCTGGTACTGACTACAGCGGAGGGAACATCCAGTGCAAAGACCTGGAGAACGGAAATAACAACGAGTGAGGAGGGACCGGCCACGATCACCTGAGCCGAGGCTCACCTCCTTCTTTCCTTCCCACCTGTCCACCTGCCAGTCAGTCTTAACATTTTGATGTGAAACGAGAAAAAACAAAAACAAACACAACAAATTGAACAAAAATGCTAAACTGAGGAAAAAACGACATGAATCTGTTTTTGACTGAGCGCTCATCTCTAATACCTGAGACCCAGCCAGATGGAAATCACAGCTGTGTTGAGCTGGGTTCTGGCAAATGATTTTGAAAAAATATATACGTTCAATTATATATTTTTATAGAACCTGGGGTTTGAGCACTATACTGTTAAGTGAAAACAAGAGTATATGGTATGTTGAATATTACCAGGGCTATCTTGGATTGCGGTGTTAGATAGCTTGAACTCTTACTATTGGGAGAACTATAATGTTTTTTTTTTTAATATTAAGTTTGTTTTCCATAAAATATGTAATAGGGACATGCTGATACAGCTTTCTCTATTTGGCTATTTGGTCCTGTCATAGCACTTACTCATTGGGAAAACTGCTTGGAAATGTGTAACTTCACCAAGTTCAGTGTATGTGTGTGTGTGTGTGTGTGTGTGTGTGTGTGTGTGTGTGTGTGTGTGTGTGTGTGTGTGCGCGTAAGCGTGTAGGTGTGTGAATGTACGTGCAATTGCATGAAAGAGAAATATGGCAGGCGCTCTTTTTTTGTTTTTTTTCGAAAGAATGTCCCTTTTTCTTGACCACCCGAGTCTGATCCTCAACGCCCCTTGGGAGCAGTTCTAGAATAGGTTCAAAGATAGTATTCTCTCGCTTCGGAGAGAACGCAGGTGTAGGAAAGAAACCACGTCTGACGTTCACGTCTCAGTGGCTCAGCGACTCCAGTGTAGCTTGCCGAAAATGCCAACTGTGCCTATGTAACCTGACGCCGGAGCCGATCCAGGTGAGCAGATAGCCCGCGGGCTGACTGCGGCCTGAGGTCGCTTCGTTTCCAGCGTCTTCTCGGATTCCTTTGTTTAGGAGGCTGAAAAAGAAACCTCCACACACCCTAAACGATTTGGCACCCATTTCCATCTGCACGACTGTCGGCGTCCAAAACGGAGCAGTTGGTCTTGAGACGCATCTCCGGCGTTTTTGAGCTTGAAGTAACTTTGACGGACGTTCACCTTCGAGGGCGGCACCTTCTTTTTTTCCAGCCTGGGACGTGTTTGCAAAAGTCTTCTTTGCCTTCAGTGAAGAATCGTCTGCCCACTTATGAGCCATGTTCCCAGACCGAGTGCTTTCACTTGGAACAGGGTATCACCTTTTGACTGTAGGTTGATGAATGTTCTTTTTTTTTTGTTGTTGCTTTTTCTTTTAAGACACAACTACAAACATGTGCGTTTTAGTGTGTTTTGTTTCGTTGTTACAGCCACCTCGTCACTTTGGGACCTTGGTCATGTGAATGCTGGTCTTCGCAATTCCACATCCCGCTCTTGTTTTCCCAGTGCTCACGCTGTACAGCATGACGTAGCTGCGCCTTTTGGCTTTACCGGCGGTGCGGAATTGTACGCCAGTCCGTGTGTGTGTCTTAGTGCCTTTTCGACATACAAATACATTTGAATAGTGACGTGAACGTTACACAGCAGCCAAGGGATTAACTGGGTCAGCAGTCGATGAGGGTCCATGGTCGCTCTCGAAAGAGTCGTGCCGCGACAGCTTCACCGCTTTGCTTTTCTGACGACCAGCGAATGCCCCCTGTCTCTTTTGGTCGATTTCTATGTCTACGAATAAGCTGAAAATTTGACCGAGACTGCATAAGGACAGGGATCCACAAGGACCTCGGTGACCCGCTCAATCTGGTGTTTGCGTTTGCAGAAACCAGCACGAAAAAGCCATGCCCTGTCACAGATCTTCATACAGAGCTGCTCTAGACGTTGAGTAGGTCCTCCGAGCTCGCTGTAGCGATGCTTCTCTCTGCTGTCCATAGCCTCCACCACTCCTGAATGTACCAATGCCATGTCTGAATGGATCAGAACCTCTCCGAAGGTTTGACGAGAGAGAGAGAGAGAGAGAGAGAGAGAGAGAGAGAGAGAGAGAGAGAGAGAGCGTGTATGTTCTTTGAGATGAGGGTTATAATCAGACCTTTGCAGAGTTTGAAGTGTCATTAAGGAGGTCTAGTTCACACTATTATTGCACAAATGGCCTCTGAGGAGGAGGTCCAAACATTTTCCAGCGTTATCCCAGTCCTGACTTGTGCTCAGTGCCCCCTCCCACTTTTTTCCTTTCATTTTTTTTTTTTTTAAAGCAGCTTGCACTTACATATTTACAATACGTCTTTTGCCATATGACAGCTTCCTCCTAGCAAATGCTGACTCCAAAGCAAACCTCAGATCAGGTGTAGGAGAAGCAGGCACACGATTCAGACACAAACCCTGCCTGGGGACTTTTGACAGGGGCTTCAATGGCCCAAGCCTGACAACCACCTGTTCATCTGGTGGGGGTAAATACAAAAACATATTGATCTCAGTCCAATCCCCATCTGCTCTTACAGCTACCAGAGTCGGTGCATGCGTTGCATCCAGGGAGAGGGAGAGAAGGTGAGAGGCCTGGGCCGTGATCACGCTCTGGGCCTCACAACCCCTTCAAGTGGGGCGCGACAAGAACACACCACAGCAGACAGTAGTTACCATTAGCAGGCTAGGCTTATGGGGTTCTCGGAATTTGCGAGGCAGGTATCAGCAGCCAGTGGAAAATCGATGACTACTCTTCTAGCTGTTTAAGCAGCATCAAAAGTGGTAGGAAAGTTTTATTCATGGCTTAGATGTGGTCTGCGATTGAATCATGCGTAATCGAGCGATACTGCCAAGTCCCCGTGTTTTGTTTTGTTTATACCAAATGTGGTGAAACAATGCGTGTTCTCACATTGACCAAAGATGAGCATGATTAAGAGCATGGTTAAAGAGAGGACACTTTTCTGATTTATTTCGGCTGTTTGCCTAAAAGCGTTTCGAATGAAAATCAGCCACATCAAGCCGGCGTATAAGCTGTCGCTCTGATGCTCAGTGCCTTCGCCAGATTCCGAGTCTCCAGAATGGTTAGATAAAAATACAATATTCACAGCTCATGGTACAGTAGTATTACAGCTTTCTTTCTGAATGCATAACAGTTTCTTCTTCTTCTTTTGTCATGTTTGTGGATGAGAAAAGACTTGATGATTGATCACCTTGACATGTGGCCTAACTCGGCATTTGAAAAAAGAACCCATTTGTGGCAGGAGGGCCGTGAAAACGTTCAGCATTTGGAACTCTTAATAATAATTAAAAATGAAAACAAAAAAAAAAAACTGATAAAAAAAAAAGAATAAAATCTCAAATTATTAAAAAAGTGAATATCACTGTGTAATATTTATTCAACTTGTAATTTATGTACTCCTTTAACCTTTGTCTTTTTGTTATGACAAAGCATTTATTTAAATAAAGTTATGTATTCATTTACTCTGTTGTATTCGATTCAGTCTTATGAAGCTCAAGCTTACATTTGAACAATGCAATGCAATGCATTCATTTAGCAGATGTCCTTATCCGGAGCGACTTTAAACTGATACAATCTTACAATTCAAGCAATTGTGGGTTAAGGGTCTTACTCAGGGACCCAACAGTGGCAATTTGGGAGAGGTGGGATTTGAACCACTGTCCTTCTAGTTAACAACATTTAACCATTCAGCAGATGTGACTTAAAACTGATACTTATAATCCAAGCATTTGTGGTTCCAAGGGTCTTGCTCAAGGACTCAACAATGGCAGCTTGGCAGAGGCGGGATCTGAATCTTGGACCTCCTAGCTCATACTCCAGTACCTTAACCGCTAGGCTACCACAGTCTCTGCATAAGCATGGCATTATACACACCGAACTAGTCTAACACACAACATAAACAGCATGCTAGTGAAACCTACAATCATTAGTGATTCACTAGTGATTCGTTCTTGGCGGAAGGCAGTCGCAACATAAATTACAAAACCTCATTATAAACGTTTTGCCTTGCAAATCATTATTGATGATAGACCAGTGTAGCAACAAATGGCCCGGACTGACTAAACACTGACTAAGCAGGATGCAGGCTTATTTTGGAAGCATTCTTGTGCTACATTAAAGGTCTGCCTGGAGGGTAGTCACCTGGATTCAAACAGACTCCAAAAGCTGACACAAGGGGCGAACCCGCCATTCAAATTTAGGGAGGGACCCGACATTACACATAGAATCAGAAGGACCACACTGTGCAAACCTCTTTTATCACGGGCCTTCGGCGCAAAGCCTCACGCCACATGGCTCCGGGGAGTTTAAGTCATGAGGCAGTGATGATTCTCATCAAGTCCAGAAGCAAAGCATCCTGTTTAACCCCTACTTATCCTGCTCGGGTTTGTGGAGGAAGAGGTATTTCTCAGGGGCATTGTATGGGGGGAGGTTAGGATGATTCAAAGGGCATGTGACTGACAGAGGCCCAAAAATGTTTTAGAACATTATATACATTTTTTTTTAAAAAGGTTTTTAGGGGTGTCCCAGTGTAATATCTTTTCATAAGGCTTAAAATCCCCGGAAGCGACCCTGGGTATACAGGTATGTGCTGTTTAATGTTCATCCGATCACCTTAACAGTCCAGTTCTAAGGAAATATAAAAGAAATACAAATCTGTCTCGAGTCAATCTTATTCATGCCTGAATGACAGTAAACTAGTACAAACCAACCCTTGCGACACTTGCTGACAGAAAAGAGAATCACAGTCTGGTAAGGCAGAAAACATGGTAACGCTCTTACTTTCGTTTTGATTTTGGCAAGTATTTAAAGTAGTAGAAAAGATACAAAGATAAGATTTACTGTATTGTACAATACAGTACTGTACTAAATGCTGTCACATTGTATCCTAATTAATATTATTACGTGCAAAGTATCTAAACAACTACAGTGAAGCCGGAAAGTCTGCACATCCCTTTCACCTTCTCCACATTTTATTATGTTACAGACTAGTTCTATAATAGATTGAGGTCATGTTTTGTTACAAAATTCTACACAAAATAGCCCACAATGTCAATGTGAAAGCAGGTTTTTTAGACATTTGTGCTAATTTATTAAAAATCAAAATATAAAATATCATATGTACACAAGTGTGCACACCCTTTGATATGACACCCAAAAGTGAGTTGAGGTGCATTTTGTTTACACTGATACTTCTTGATATGTTTCGAGAACTTCACTGGAGTCCACCTGTGGTAAATTCAATTGATTGGACATGATTTGGGAATGCCAACACCTGCCTATATAAGGTCCCACAGTTGACAGTACATGTCAGAGTAAACTTCATGCCATGGGGTCATTATCTGCAGACCTCAGAAACAGGATTGTGTTAAGGCATAGATCTGGAAAAGGGCACAGAACCACCAAGAATCTTCATAGACCTGGCTACCTGATCGAGGAAGATGGGCCTGGGCCAGGGAGATGAGCAGGAACACGAGGGTCACTCTGACAGAGCTACAGAATTTCTTTGTTGAGGTGGGAGAACCTTTCAGAAGATCAACCATCCAGGCAGGACTCCACCAAATCACGTCTTTATTGTAGAGTGGCCAGATATAAGCCACTACTTAAGCTATAAAGGCACATGATAGATGTGAAACAAGATTCTCTGGCCTTGTTCCAAAAACCAAGCGTCACATCTGGAGGAAAGCAGGCACCGCTCATTAGCTGGCTAATGTCATCCCTAGAGTGAAGCATGGTGGTGGCAGCATCATGATGTGGGGAAGTTTTTCAGCAGCGGGACATAGTCCACTAGTCCTGATAGGGGGATAGATGAATGCAGCTAAGTAAACTGAGATCCTTGAAGAAAACATTCATTAGAGCACTCTGCATCTCAGACTGGGGCAAAGGTTTACCTTTCAACATGACAATTACCGGAAAACACACAGCCAAGACAGTGGCTTTGGAGAAAGTCTGTGAACATCCTTGAGTGGCCCAGCCAGAGCCCAGATTTTTCTGACCAAGTTTTTCTGATTTGGGGTTGTACATCTCTTACATGTATCTGTTCTAACAATGTGTTAACTCATCTCCTGGCAACCTCTTCCCCTCATACACAGCCCTTTTCGTCATGTCGGGGACATCATCTCAGCCTCCAGTAAACATCAGTTTTTCAATTATCATGTGACTTACATAAACTTACAATATCAAAAGTATTGATTAGCACTCCATTTGCTCCTTGGTATTTATTTGAATAATGTGTGGCGTATAGCACTTAAGAGCTTAAGCTTCAGAGTATTCTCAAGAAAATCTGTAAATAGACGAATGTTATTTTATATTACATGTTCCTTCCAATGCATTTTTTATGGCTACATATTAAATCGTCTTCCAGTGGAGCGCGCTGGGGAGGTTCCAGAATGCCATTATGTCATTCAAAACCTCAAATGTTACCTTCACTGGCGTCGTCCATGTACCCAGTTTGTCAGCCACTACCCCCGTGATAACACACAGATGTTGGTACTTTATCATATGCTGATTGGAAAGACACCACATTCTTTTCATTACTCGCTCCCATCGGTCTCACTGTTCTTCTTGTAGGTCTTGTAGGTCCCTCGTTTATTTTTTATTTTTTTGTAGAAAAATGCCTTTGGGCTAGTTTTGTGTCCGTGTCATGGCAGGCAACCCAAGACATGCGATGTATATCTGTCAGCTCAACCACAATGAGCGTCATTTCAAAGAAAGAAAGGAAAAAAGAAAGAAAGCAGAGGGCTCTGAGAAAGTAAACAAGACAGTGGTTGTTTTGTCTTATTTTTCTCCATGAGACATAAATGAAAGAGAGCCAACAGGAGGTTTGAAAGTAATATGTTTAATCATATTATCATTTATTACAGGCTTTTAAAAAATAACTGCTGGTTCACATGCATTTATGGCTTTCAAAATCCCTTTTTTTTCTGAATTGCTAGCAGGCACTTCCATTCCAACGAGACATCGTACAAGACGCACGCTGCATTGGTGGTCACCGCTAACGTCGGCTTTGATGCTAATGTGCCTCCCAATACTCGGTGGCATGCAAGGCAACAAAAAAAAAATGGAAAAAGAGTTAAGAGCAGGAGCGAGGCTTACACGCCATGTGCTGCGTAGACTTTGCGTTGGATATTCGGAATGTCACTTGCGTTCGGCTTTCAAGCAGGTTTAACAGTTTTATACTGCAGCAGTGGGCAAACGGTACTTCCCCATAACTCTCCACACACACACACACACACACACACACACACACGCACATAAAAGACTTTTCACCCCTTTAGGACAGCTCTGGCAAATCGATACACTCAAAAACCACAGGAATTTGTTTCGCTTCGTTTTCAAACTGGGTCAGACTCAAACTACCATCAAATTTTACTGTACCACCAAAGGGGAGGCACCAATCTGTTTCGGAAACTGGCCTAAATGGAAAACTTTGGAGTCTCAGCTTGGTCACGAGAGCCCCTGTTTAGGGGAGTAGGATTTAATCAGTAGCACCATAATACCTTCTAAGAAAAAAAAAAAAAAAAAAGGAAAATTTATGGAAGCTAATCTGATGTGACTAATCCCATGTGAGTTACTGAAGGTTAATATGCTATCAGAGAGCAGAAGCTCACAGATGTCCAGCCCTTGGCCCTACTGTTTACAATCGATCAACTTAAATCGGAAGCTAGTT
Organism: Ancistrus triradiatus; assembly: GCA_025084515.1. Lineage (NCBI taxonomy): Eukaryota > Metazoa > Chordata > Actinopteri > Siluriformes > Loricariidae > Ancistrus > Ancistrus triradiatus. Next base: position 234,845 of record JAJAGP010000961.1, on the reverse strand, counting down.
CTAGATCTCGGCATTTCTAGTTGGTCAATGCCATACTCTGAAAGAGAGAGAGAGATAGAGAGAGAGAGAGAGAGAGAGAGAGAGAGAGAGAGAGAGAGACTGACACACAACAGACATGATTGACTGCACCTTTCAAGGGCGATCGCAGCTCTCGAGAGCAACGCTTACGCTAAACGAATCAAACCAGGTGGGAAAGCTACTGAGGGGGAAAGCTTAGCGCAACCTATGGCATCCGTTCATTTCACACACCTCCCAAGCGCTCCACTCTTTCTGGCCCCAGCCCATGGGAACTGTGAAAAGGTACAGTCCAGTTACATTGTGGCCATATGTTTGCAAACCTGGGCTTATTTATAGGTACTTAGCCCACTTAATATAGCATTTGTCAGTGTCAGCTTCATGTCCTAATCTTGACCTCTGTCAGCACATCATTAGTAAGCACTTATGCTCCTCTAGCCTTCGTCCAATCGTAACGTTCCATCCCGATTTTCCTCCCACATGACCAGAATAGGAAGCTGGGGGGTGGGGTCTTTCAGCTGCCAAGGTTGGAGACAGGCATATACACGGCACACTAGGCAACCCGGCGCCCGACACCCCACTGACTGTACATGAGGGCACTAGTTAAGAAGAGGGGGCTTTATGGATAGTCACAATGGAACAACCGGGACAGACATGGTGATAATACAGTGGTACCTCGGTTCTCGTCATTAGTTCGTTCCAGAAGGCTTGTTGGATACCTACCTAGCAAATTCTTTCCCATAAGGAATAATGTAAATCGAATGAATCCGTTCTAGATGCCCAGAAAATCCACACTGTATAAGGCATTATATGCATTAATTGAGTTGTATTGTACAGGTGCTCCCTGGTTTATGATGAGGATTAGTTCCGACAAACCCATCATAAGTTACATGTATCATGAACCTATGAATTTAATATAGTCTGTATTGTACCAGAACGGAGCCTATCGCACATTAACACTTACATTAACCTACAGTTGGCCAAAATCATTAACACAAAGCTTATTATATAATAAAGTGTTGAAAAATCTCATGTCATTTAGTGAGTAATGGATTGAAAGTAAAAACAAAACACTTACTCTATTGATGAACTCAGGGCACAAATGCTAACTGCTCAGCCTAATATCCAAGAGGATTCAGTTCCTGTTGCCTAGTGGTTGGCTGTCATTAATAACCATTTTACGGCCCATGGAGATTTATTTGCACTAAGAATACAGTACTGTGTAGTGAATCCTGAATCATGACTCATGAATAGTGAAAAGAGTTCCGGCTGAAATGAGTCACGTGGCTTGACTCATACAAATTTAAGTAAGTACGCAGAGTACCAAGCAAACGACGAGAACCGAGTCAAATTTTTCTAGTCAAAATGCGTCAGGAACCGAATTCCACGATTTCCTAGCTGGTCGACAACCGAGGTACCACTGTGAAAGGAAAGTCCATCATTCCAGCTAGAGGTTACACATTAGCACAGCATTTAAGATTTTGCATTTACTGAAAGGCAGCAAGGTTACAGTATTTTTGAAAAGAAAGTTGAAAAGAGCTGCGAATGGAAGCTCGTACTGTTACATCGACCAGATACAGCAAGGACGACGCCCTCTTCAGGGGTTAATATGTAGATTATACTGTATTAAAGGACAAAACACAAGTATATTGTCGTTAGCATACAGTTCCGGGGTGGCTACAACTTCTCGTCATGCTTTTTGTGTCGCAGCATGACGTCAGCATGAGGTTAAAATGCAAATGGTAAAGGGTCTACAATATTTCCATGTTAAGACACTACATGCTTGCGGAACTCGTCTCTCCAATGTCGTCTCTCGTCTTTCTGTCGCTCCGCTCGTCGGCGCCTATTTGTACAGGCTGGCAGGGGGCTGGAGCTCAGACGAACTGAAGTACTGGCTGCAGTTAGGGTCGCCCCTCACTCTGATGGAGGAGGGAATCTGAATGCCAGTGTCGGGATTCACGCACCAGCACTCACCCCTCTGGCCGTGGGTGGACATGTGACACTGGAACACAAGAAAGGGCGGGGTTTACACGGTTAATAAAACACTCGTTACAGTATGCAGAACTGAGGCAAGGAAGGCGGAGCCAGCCCCCAGCGGCGACTGTACCCGCCTCACTGGCCACAGAATGGCTCTCAGACCCCCCACTGTGCACTCCCGAAATGAGGTCATAATTGAACCGGACACAACACACACACACACACACACACACACACACACACACACACACAGACACACACACACGGGGACCCCGAAAAACATGCAAAAAACTAGACTTTCCAATTTTTTCCTTCACTGAGAAAGAACAAAGCCTGACAGTTACATTAATTACACGTTTATAGAAACAATTTAGGGTGGAGATGTACATTTTTTTTTCCGAGCCATGGGAAATGCTGCTTTCACATCAAAACAAGGCAGTTGTTTCGCTTCAGTGGGGCGGGGCCGTCCCCGTTTGACCTCTGCCGTGTGGCGCTGTGTGTCACTGTGTTGAAAGAGATTGCACATATCGTTGTTTTGGCACTAAAAATAAACGGATCTCTGTCAAGGACATGTGGGGGGGGACAAAGTCCAACCGAAAACAGGCGGCAGACAGTAAGAAAGCAAACATGTTTATGACCTTGTAACTCCCAGCGCAGACGCTGTTACCACGGTGTCGACAGAACGCCCTTACTTCCGAATTTTTTTCCGCAGTTTAATCTTCATGCCATTGCGCTTCACACCAGACACAACCGGTGTGGAAGAGAGGTTATGCATTGCCTCATGCAAAGATGTTGCCTCATGTTTGCGCTTTCTGCACTTAAGTAGTGACAGATCTGGGGATGTTTTGTCTTATTTTTAACTTTATTTACCCACAGAGCACGCATACTTTTATTGAACTGCTCTATTTGAGTTATGGCCAGAGAAAGACGCAGCTTTCGTGGCAGTGCAGCGCTGATGGTGTAAATGGGTAAAATGTAGAAGGAACAGAACATAATGGTAAAATATTTGTGCTGCCCTGCGGGTCCTGATTTATGGCACCATGTTCTGGGCTTCAAATTTACAGTCAAACACTTATTTGAAATTATGTTCCCTGGACATAACTCAAATTTAGTTGTGATATATGCATTTAAAATTACATTTCTGTGTACAACAATGAACAAACGTTCAGCAATAAATTAGCTTCTGACTAAGGTCGGGGGGTTCACTGGGCACACACGTTGCAAACCAGTCCATGGGTTATACCCAGGTTCTTAGGAATGACAATTTCCAGCACCTGGCCACAGAAGCTGAAGAATACCATGTTAGCCCCACTTATTCTGGTCAGGGTCACGTGGGGGGTTTTCTATTCAAGAATTCACTTGGCACAGGCTGAGATACCATACTGTGCAAAAGTCTGACGCCATCATTAGATTTGCTGATTTAGCAATGGTATAATGACCATATATAACGCATTGTCAACGACTGGCATCAAAAATTACAAATGTGAATTCATCACTCCATAATACTCTTTTCCACTGATCTTCAATCCAGTCTTTGTGAGCTTTAGCACACCGTAGCCTTTTCACCCTGTTCCTCTTCCGAGAAAGTGGTTTCTTGGCTATTACCCTTCCATTCCCGAACAAGCTTCTTCAGACTGTAGAAGGGTCAGGATACATTACATACCTTCCACTGTAGCCTATAGAAGATGCTTTTTTTCTGATTTTGTTTTCAGTTTTTCATACTGCATTCAATTTTCCTGTATTTTCTGGTTGTATTCTGATAAAGAGACTGAAACATATTTACAGTAAGTCCCCTAGATGCGAACCTTCGACTACAAAACTTCCAAAGATGCCAGTGTATGTGTAATACATTGAAAATGATTGAAATAAGAGCAAAATTAAAAACTGTAGTGAAATTTCAAGTTACGTGACAACACGGTAGGTTAGTTCACATCTCTGGCGCTTAACAAAGGTGAGCAGAATGTTTTAGTCTACTCTATCTCAGTCATATTTGGGCTTTATCAAGAAATGGTTGTGTTGCCGACTGTCATGCTTGGGCAGAAAGCGGGAGATAAAGATTAGAAGCCGGTACAGAGCAGAGCTTTATTAAGAAATGGAGAAAACACTGAAGAACTGAGCGCAATAACAAAACTAAGACCAGGCCATACAGAGTCCACAGACAGTTCAAAATGCAGCAAACAGTAATGGGGTGATATGCCCGAGGAAGCAGGAAACCTTAACACTGTGAACCGCACAGAAGTGAAATGTACTCAGTTCATGCCAACCAAGGAAATGCAGGGTTTAAATAACAGAACTAATGAGACAGGAACTAAACAACTGAAGTAAATCAGGAAGAACGGAAGCAAAAGTGACATAACGTGCAGGGATGACGGAAGGAGCGATGGATGCTGGGAAGTGTAGTCCGGTAGACCGTAGACACAGACTGTGTACTTTGTGTATAATTGCGCTATTTTAAACCCCGAATGTCTGGTATTAAGCATAAAAGCAGTGATGATCTCTATAAGAAGCACCGAGCCATAACAATGGACACTAAAACGAAATTAAGTCTGATCAGGTGTTGGAGGCTCACAAGCAGGATGCTTAGGCTAAATAAGTTTTACATACTAACTTTTGGACATGCGAAGCCACTCTCAGAACAGAACGGGTTCGTATCTAGGGACTGTGGTAGCCTAGCGGGTAACGTACTGGACTATGGACCAGAAGGTCCAGGGTTCAAATCCCACCTCTGCCAAGCTGAAACTGTTGGGTCTTTGAGCAAGACCCACAACTTAACCCACAATTGCTTGGATTGTAAGACTGTACCAATTGTAAGTCGCTCTGGATAAGGGTGTCTGCTAAATGCTGTAAATGCAAATGTAAATATCTAGGAGACTCACTGTATATATGGTCATTGTGGTCATATAATATCATTATTAATCAATAATGATATATCTAATCTAATGGTGGCTTAAGACACCTTCACCTTGCAAGGTTAGCATGGGTCGTGAACCCAGGTTCTCTGGAAGTAGTGTGTGCAGCAGCTGGTTCTTACTTCTGTGTCATAGTAGTTGGCTTAGAACCATGGTCACGCTGCAAACGTGCTGTTTGAAACCTCTCCATTACATTGGTGATGAATAGTTGCACCATTTTGGGGTAGGTAGCAATATAGTATAGTTAGAACTTAATGCAGTTAGCAACAGAGTTAGCATTTTACCTAACTCCAAGTAAACTCTGGATTCTTTGTAGATACAACACAAGTTTGTGCAGTTCATTAAAGGAGTATTAAATCAACTTGTGTGCAATGGTTTGTGCGAGAAATAATTTATTATCCGTAATCTCCTGCCTGCCCTCTGTTACACAGCGCTCTGTTAGCAGCCATGTGAAGAATCACCCCTTTATACTTCAGTGCAACAAATCAGCCATGCTACTGACCAATATTAAACTTAAAAAGTTAATTAGCACAGAAAGGTTTATATGTACTTGCTGAATTCCACAGACCCAAAGCTAGTATTGCTTCATGTTGCATTCAAGGCACAGGGGATTTTCTGCCTGCTAATTTTTCCGCCCTAGAGCATTCATACGATCTCAATTTACAGTCGCACAGTCACATTTGAACACCCACTGCTTGATTTCCTGCTATAACCTGAAGGATTTTATATACTCTAACCTGCAATTCAAACAATTAAGTTTCCATTATAACGCACCGTGATGCAAATACCAGTCCAAACATGCAATCTGAGAAATCGAGAGAGTGCAGCTTATTGGCAGCAGATGGATTTGGACCTTGCATTTACCTACACCTCCCATTTCCACCTATTGGAGGGTTAATTGAATCTATTACAGTTTAGTTTTAGTTCCTCCCATGCTACTCAGCATATCGGGCAGTAAGCATTTTGCTATTTCTGTAGGAGTTATGGATTTTAATGGGAACGAGTTGCTAGCATGACCCCCAACCATTCTTCCTTTCAAATCAGAGTTACGGGGGCCGAGGCCTATTGGGCAGCAGGGCACAAACACAAACTGGGACACTTTAGAGATGTCAGTTGACATACCATGTGCTTTGTAATGTAGAAGGAACCCCACATAGACATGGGGAGAATATGCAAACTCCACACAGGCAGTGGTTGGGTCAGGACCCTCTAACCCACTAACCTCTGCAGACTGTAGATAGATTGGAAAAATGACAATTGCCATAATGTAATAGTAGCCGCTTTCGCACCAAACAGTTCTAGTGACTAATTTGGAAAGAACTCCCCCAGAACTATATTGGTTCCAAGGCCTTTTTTGGTTTACGTTCGCACCACAACTGTGTTGCCCCTCATCCATCGCATATAGACTCAGTAAAGCCTGGACTTCACTGTAAATCCATTTGTCTCTATTCTTTTCTATTTTTAGCACAAATATCTGTTGTTTACACAGTTACCTGTGTACGAGTATATTTAAAAATGGCGGTTGCCCTCAAAAGGAATCTGGACCAATCACTGCTTACTTACTGTACGTTACTGAGGGCTCCTATGTGCTGAGACAAGACCTAGTTTGGAGTAGGAGCTAAGAAAAGGCATTCTAAGCATTACAATCATTCCCAGTTCCTGCAGTGCGAAAGACAGCAAGGTTCTAAGAAGTACGAAAAAGTTCGCCTAATGGCGAAAGCGCCTAATGGCAACTTGACATTCCAATTAGTACATCAGAGTCTTACAGGCTCACAATATGTTGGGTGTATGTTGTGACCACTGACCTGCTTTACATTATATTGCCCTTTACTGTCACAGTTAGGAAACTTCAGCTCATACAGGTTCTCCAGGGGTCCCTTGTTGTCGAAGAAAGTCATTTTCGAGATCTCATCCAGCACCTTATCCAGCTCTTGGTGACATTGACTCTGCTCAGCCAGTAACACATAAGACACAAGAAATAAAGCACGATAAGAACCAGTTTGGCAGCTTCATAAAACATAGCTGATATTCATCTCTCACTTCTGGGCTATGCTTTCACTCGATCTCTCTCCCCCACACTCTGGCTTTCTGACTTCTTTCTTTCTAGCTCATCCTTTCGCTATTCTGGCTGCTCGTTGCTTGGCCCGGGATGAGAAGGTACAGAGACTGAACCCTCTCTGAGCCAGGGATTTTATCCGGATCATTTGGATGAAAAGTTCTTCAGAGAAACGCTTTTGCCGCAGTCAGGCCCTGGCTCTTGCCACACAGCTTGTCAACCTGATGAATTCATACGATTTCTGCAGTTTGTCAGTGATGGACGGTGGATTGGCATTAACCATTTTTTTTCAATCTTTCCTCCTTGTAAAAGCCAGCTTTCTCCCTCTCTCAGCTTTTTGGGTTACCTCCCTTGTTTACTTCACACTACATATTGTCATAGCTGCTGTTATACCCTAATGTTCTCATTGAATGTCTGTTTGCTTGCCCATTTCTTGTTTAGGGGCTTTCATAGAGAGCGTTAAATGAAGGGGAAAATTTGGCCAAGTGTATCATTGTTTTTTCAAGTCCAAGCACCGTTTTGTAATGGCCACAGCAGCTATGCTAATTTGGGAGCGCATAGCTGGCAGCTTCAAACTTAATTTATGTGAGATTATTCATTGTAAAATAATAATAACTTTCCAAGAACAATTTTCCACCACAGTGAACAGGGTCATATCGCTGAGACCAAAGCAATGGGACAACCCAGGTCTATTTGTGAGCCAGATAAATTTGAAAAGCCAAAGAAAAACAGCAGATTATGCAAGACACTGCTTCAACAGCTTGGCCAAGGCCAGCGAAGGCGCTGTTTCGGGATGAAGTCATGCCGCAGCCGTCAAAACGTTCAAAACATTCAAGCTCCAGGTAAGACATGGTCCGTGTCCAAAAAAAAAAAGTTAATTAAGTCACTGGAGATATAAGTGATGGCCAAATGTGATAAGAGGCGAGTTGCAGAAATACCAATGTGATAAGGGTTGGCTCATAAAATTTCAGTGAAGATGCCAAGCGTTTGTTCTTTCTTAGCAATGCATTTGTCTGCTGTCACCAGTCAGGAGTAATGATGAATGCCTCCCTGAAACATTTTATAGAGCACAACTCTGATGCAGCTTAAAAACCATCCAGAGTGCATCTATTCTTAAAACTACCACAAACATCAATGGCTCCATTTCTGCAAAGTGTTTATGGAAACTGTGTTTAGAAAATCATGGTGGGTGGGTGGGTGGGTGGGTTTGTGGGGGATGTTTATAAATGTGTGTTGTGTGTGAGTGTGATAACCAGAAGATGGCACTGCTGTACTGAACACAATGCCAGCCATGGTGAAATGGTTTGTTTGCATCAGCCCATTACATGTGCACCATCAGATAAATGGGATCATTGGCTCTGAGAGGTGTAACTGCTCAAAACACGCATCCTGACCCTACTTAAGGGTGACTCACCTGTCTGGCCCGGGGTGGCTTAAGCTCGTCTACACGATTATTCTTCATCTTGAGTTTCTGTCCATTCTGGTGATGCTTCACCATGGTCTCCCTCTTGTGCCAATAGTTGGCATCTTTGCTTGGCTTCTTCTGTAATGGAGGCCTCGTGCCAAATGGCTCTCCTGGCAGAGGTAAAATGAAAAGTTAGTCCTGCAGAGTTCCATTAGGGCATTTAGAAAGTCTTCAGACCCTTTCACTTTTTTCATATTTTGTTATGTTGAGGCCTTGTGCTAAAACAAAAAATAAATAAGTTTTTCCCCATCATTCTGCACTCAATACCCCAAAATGACAAACGAAAAAAATAAATTTTTGCAAATTTCTTACAAAGGAAAAATTTAAAGTTTGCATGGCCATAAGTATTCAGACCCTTTGCTATGACCCTTGAAATTTAGCTCTGTGTGCCTCCGATTTCTCTTGAACATTTTGAGATGTTTCTATGCCTTTATTGGAGTGAATTCAGTTGATTGGACCTGATATGGAAAGACACACACCCGTCTGTACAAGGTCTCACAGCTAACAATGAATATCAGAGCAAAAACCAAGCCATGAGGAGGAAAGAACTGCCTGTAGAACTCAGACTGTGTGGAGACACAGATCTGGAGAAGGCTACCAAAACATTTTGGTGCACTGAAAGCTCCCAAGAGCACAGTGGCCTCCATAATTATTTGGAAGTTTGGAACAACCAGGACTCTTCCTAGAGCTGGCCAAACCAAGAACCTTGATAAGAGAGGTGACCAAAGACCCAGTGATCACTCTGACTGAGCTCCAAAGACCCAGACTGCAGATAGGAGAAAATTCCAGAAGGGCAACCATCACTGCAGCACTCCACCAATCTGGGCTTTATGGCAGAGTGACCAGACAGAAGCCCCCCTTAGCAAAAGAAATAAAAAAGCCCACCTGGAGCAAAAAAAAACACCTAAAGCTCTCTCAGACTGTGAGAAGCAAGATCTCTGGTCTGATGAAAACAAGATTGAGTATGTAATACATAATATGTAGAGAACCAGATGGACTACAGTATGTAATGGTAGAACTACAAAGTGCAGTGGCCACTAAAATTTAAATAAAGAATAAGCAGAACGTAAACTGAAAAAATACAGAATGCCTAAGACTTTTGCACAATACTTTAGAAACGTCTAAAGACTTCACAAACCACTATATACAAACCACTGTATACAAACAGGTGCTTCAGCATTGTTTACATAATAGTCTCTGTGCACACTGTCATGGCTGACTTGCTAACTGTGCCACAATGATTGACCAGTTCAGTCCCCTATCTGTGATTCCCTGCTCATTAATGTATTTAGCTAGTTTCAACCGAAACAATCTCATTCCTGCTCTTCTGGTTTCAGTATATGTTGTGTTTTGGACACTAATTTGCTGGTCAACCAGTTTACCAGCAAGACCATTTGAGTACACCAGCTACACCATTACCAGACCAGCACTAACCAGTACAAACCAACTTGGACCAATATGGAACATGGACTTCCCATGGAATGCTAATTGGCTAGCATACCAGCATCCAAAACACAACATGCAGTACTGTGCAAAAGTCTTAGGTCACCGTTAGATTAGAAATACCATTGTTTAGCAATAGTATAATGATTATGTTTAATACATTCTGAGTTTCTATAGACTACAGTGGCATTTAGTGTGACCTCCTCTTACACTTGAGCAATAGCAGCATCTGACAGCTTCATTGGGATGCCAAGTTGACCCTTCTACAGTCCGAAGAAGCTTGAGCAGGAATGTTTTTTGGAAGGGTAACTGCCAAGAAAACACTTTTTTGGAAGTGGACCAGAGTGAAAAGGATAAGATATGCTAAAGCTCACAAAGATTGGAACAAAGATCTCTGGAAAAGAGTATCATGGAGTGACAAACCCAAGTTAAGAATTTTTGGGTCCAATCATCAGCATTATGTTATATATATATGGTCATTATACAATTGCTAAAACAACAAATCTAATGGTGGCCTAAGACTTTCGCACAGTACTCTATACTGGGCTTTACCTTTTAGCAGGGTAGATATTGCTGTAAAGCAGTTTGCTGTAAACTTATCTGGAGTTATGTGTCAAATCACACACTACATACTCAAATCAATCCATTTTAAGTGTGAAATTCTAGGAAGTCATTGTTTCTTCAGGTCTAAACACAATCTTCTAATGGCTACACTGACTATGCTAATTTGGCAACCTTTTAATTTTTGTGACATTATTCAGCTTAAGGATTATTTTCCACTGCAATGAGCAGAGTCACGAAACAGCAGGACAGCCCAAGCCTTCATCTAGAAGTTAAGTGCATAGAACGTATCATAATTTTAGGTATGTAAGTTCCTCAGAGATTTGTTAAATTCATAAACTAACCATTATTAGAGAATTGTGTAAACAATGTCCTCAAAACCCCTCTAGAATAGTGAAGTGTGTCATTTCAGCTCAAATTGTTAGTGTGTTCAGCATGCTATTGACTTCTAAATGCCAAATTGTGCTCTGCTGCCTCCGACTGGTCAGCATCGAACTGCAGCTTGCATTCACCCAGGGTTGGTTTTTAAAGAAGTCTACAGCAATGCACCAAACAAACACAAAAGGGACAGTCATCGTTTATATACTTAAGTTAAAGTATAATAAGTAAGTATATAAGTGAAATGAGCATGCTCGGACTGGGAATGGAATATTTTAGAGCTCTTTGTGGCACAGTTAGCCATGACTTCGCATTTGAATTATGATTCCGATTTCAAAATGCAGTTTATCTTGGAACTATTTGGTAAAACCACATTCCATGTTAAGAGAAGTCCTCAGTGTACAAAACGCTTTGTACTAGCCCAATTGCCAAGCTGTCAGGCAGACGTTAGCGAGATAAGCCAGGTTAGCATGTATTAATAAATAACAGCTAGTGGGATCCCTCCTGAGAACTAACAGATATGTCATTAATTCATGTTTCTGATACATTGAGGTGGCTTAGTGGTACACTGTGGTACACCGTGGTGGCTTAGTGGTTATAGTCAAGGGTTCAAATCCCACCTCCGACAAGCTGCTGCTGTTGGAACGTTGAACACAGCTCTTAACCCACAACTGCCTGGATTGTAAGACTGCATCACTTGTAAGTCGCTCTTTATAAAGGTATCTGCTAAATGCCTAAACTTTTTTTATTTATTTAAGTAAATAACACTCCTTACTATATTTAAGTTCTCTTGTTGTTCAATTTTGACTAGAAGTGAAAAGGGATACAACTGTAAGCTTATCCAGTTAGAAGAGCAAAACACTTACTCTATCGGTGAACTCGGGGCGCTAGCATAGCTGCTAAGCTAACAACAGTCTGTGTTTCCACTTCATTCAAATAAACAGGACTAATTCCATTCTTTATAATGAAACATCGGCGGTCAGTGTTCTTTAAGCACTGATGATATCCTCGATCTGAAAAGCATATCGTCTGTCATAAAATTTATCACGATGCGATAAAATATCGTCATACTGCCCACCCCTACCAGGTTGTTGACACGATGGCCCATGGATCAATGCTGATTATTGCTAAAATCAGGAACTTGAGACATGTTTCTGCAGTTGTAGCCCATCTGCCTCAAGTTTTGAAGTGTGGTCCACCATTGTACAGAGTGGTGAGTAATCGTAGCCTTTCTGTCAGGAATAGCCAGTCTGGCCATTTTCCAATGACCGCAGAACTTCTGCTCACTGGATTGTTTTTTTTTTATTGCGCCATTCTGAGTAAAATCTAGAGACTACTGTGCATAAAGATTCCAGGATTTCCACTGTTATAGAAAAACCGTCTGGCAACAACAATAATGCCTCTGTCAAACTCACTGAGATCATTTATCCACATTCTGATGGTTGCTGTGAAGATTACCTGAAGCTGTTGGCCTGTGTCTGCATGACTGTACGCATTTCACTGCAGAAAGTGAATGACTGTAGCATTAGATTGTGTTCTAAGGACCTGTTTAAATGGATTTATTTTGGCAGTCACATGAACCACAATGAAGTCCTAGTTGTAACAGTCACGGTCAGCCACTGTAAAAAGCGCAAAAAAGTAAGGCATGTAAACCATCTAAAACAGCTTCCTGACTGATTGCAAAGCATGTCTCTACAAGTTAAGAGAATGATTTATAGTGAGCTGGGTGATACTGTATAAAATCTCAGCCGAGACACTGATGAGATAATCTTTCCCCTAGTGCTGTAATTAGGACTGCTAGAGCTGAGTCCAAGTCAAGATCAGATTAAGACCTTTTTCATCATACAAGAATAAAAAAGAAGAAAATGTATAGTACTGTGTCCCGCAGTGTTTCTTCAAGTGGACTTATTCCCTCTAGCTTGTGTGCAACCAGCCATGTGTGCGTTCATAATTTGGTTCTACAGTGTGTGTGTGTGATTGTTCATGTCTGCTTATAACTGAAGAACCATAGTCTTCAGTTATATGTGAATTTCCTGGAAATGTAAGAGTTCAGGCTTTGGATGCTGTGTAGATGGTAGCATTCCACTCATTTTCAGCGGTATCTCTGACACATTTACATATTGTTTACTTGTGAAAATATCATTTATAGTGGTGCTTGAAAGTTTGTTTGTTTCTGCTTAAATATGATCTAAAACATCATCAGATTTTCACACAAGTCCTAAAAGTAGATAAAGAAAACCCAGTTAAACAAATAAAACAAAAATATTATACGTGGTCATTTATTTATTGAGGAAAATGATCCAATGTTACATATTAGTGAGTGGCAAAAGTATGTGAACCTTTGCTTTCAGTATCTGGTGTGACCCCCCTGTGCAGCAATAACTGCAACTAAATGTTTCCTGTAACTGTTGATCAGTCCTGCACACCAGCTTGGAGGAATTTTAGCC